>APFE030114254.1:100024-105024 GCA_000404065.3 Pinus taeda | reverse complement strand
TAGAAAGAAGACTAATCAGAGAATCCAACAGTCCTTGGAACTGCAATTGCTTCTATGTCAATAAGCATTCATAACAGTTAAGGGGAGTTACAAGATTAACTATATACCTTTAAATACTATTCTTTCAGATGATAGTTACCCTATTCCCCATAAAGGGAATCTCCTAGCAAGGATTGCAGGGGCTAAAGTATTTTCCAAATTTGATATGAAATCAGGTTTCTCGTAAGTGGAAATCCAAGAATTTGATAAATTTAAAACAGATTTCAGTGTCCCAGCAGGACACTATGAGTGGAATGTGATGCCTTTTTGGCTAAAGCATGCTCCCTCCAAATTCCAAAAGGTCATGGACATAATTTTAAACCATATTTTGATTGGTTATTGGCATATATTGATGATGTGCTTATATTCTCCAAAAATGTCCATGAACACTTCAAGCATGTTTAGAAATTTGTACGACTGGTCAAAAATAATGGGTTGGTTCTTAATAAGAAAAAGGTTGAAATTTTTCAAACAAGTATCAAATTCTTAGGCCACACAATTAAACATGGAAATAGCACTCTGCAAAAGCATACTCTATAATTCATTGATGAATTTCCAGATATTATCACTAACAAAACTCAACTGCAGAGATTCTTGGGATGCTTGAACTAGGTGAGTAGTTTTTATAAAGATTGTGCCAAAGATAGAATATTACTTAATCAGAGATTACAAAAACATCCACAACCATGGTCTTAGGCACACACAGAAGCCATCAAAAGAATAAAAAATAAGGTAAAAACTCTCCCTATTCTTCATATTGTTGATGAAGATTCTTTCGAAATTGTTGAAACAGATGCCAGTGACATGGGGTGGGGAGGAATTCTAAAGCAGAATAAAGAAGGAGAAGAACAAGTTATCAAGTTCGTCTCAGGAACCTGGAAGTCATCTGAGAAGAACTTCTCTACTATAGAAAAGGAAGTCAAAGCAGCATGGAACTGCATTAACAAATTTGATGTCCACCTAATCCATAAAACATTTCTTTTAAGGACTGATGCCTCTGCACTAAAATAGGTCCTCAAAAAAGACATAAAGAAACCTGGAGAAGCTAAGTTTGCAAAGTGGAAGGCTCTATTTGCAAATTTCGACTTTGAAGTCAAACACATTAAAGGAGAAAAGAATTGTTTACCTGACTTTTTGAGTAGAGAGTACCTCAGTCACAAAGATAATATCATGTTGATGGTAAGAGAATGGGATCCTTCCCAGCATATAGAAATTCTAAGAAGCATTCCTGAAACAAAAGGTTGGGAAGAATATTGTACATGGTGGAAACCTACATGGTAGCTAATAAATACAAAGATATTAGATGCAAACCTACAATCTCATACATACATACAACATCTAGTACCAGAAAAAAAGATCTATCCCCAAGGCAGCAAGTGGATACATGACATGGTGTATAAATAGAGTATGTTAGCTACTCATTTGGTTGAAGAATCCCTAAGCAAGGATTTTCGGGATATCAATGTAATCTAGACAGAAGGAAGTAGTCAAAAAAGAGTCTTCAATAAGTTTTTTGCTATTAATCGAACCATATGTTCTAGATGGTATGATATGTTTGGAATGTGGCCATAAAGTGATCCATCCATTCTGTTTCCAGATACTATTTATAATTTCACAGACTACAAAAAACTATGGTGAGACATTATGAATGTAGACGGGAAGGATGAAACTCATTACACTGGATTAAAATTTGGAGCTACATGGACTACACAAAGACAAAGGCAATGTGAATGGTTTCAACAATGGTGGGCTTATTTTGGTATTAACAAAACAGTTATGGGCCCTCTCTTCTTCCAAAAAGATTTCGAAATAGAATGTAGTGATTGTGGGTTATTAACTGAGTGTTGGAACACTCCTTGTAAGACTATTGGGGATTTAAATAATTTCCCACGCAATCAAATTCTTGGTTACTTTATGAAAAGACACCATGAATGGTTAGTCATGACACAATCTGAAAATTTTCTTCCGTCATTAGTTCTTTCATATGCAATGTTATTCCCGTTTTTTTTAATCTTACATAATACTGTGTTTTAGTTTTCATAGGTATGGATATTGGAAACACTGGGTATATCATATGTTATCATAATTTTTTCTTTAATTACTAATTCTCTTTATGTTATGAATCCATACATAACCTCACCTCATGCTTCATTGTCTTTAAATTTTCTTTGGAATATGTGTCATTGCAGTAACTTATTTTCCCTCTCCTTTAGGCTTAGCATTAGGGTATTTCCAAATTATATTTTCTTTACAGGCTGGGAGTAATCTATGCAGGGCTGGAAACCTAGTTGACCTCTCTAGCCTTACTCACAGAGCTTAGGACTTCCCCTAGGTAGTCGTTCCCACATAGCTTGGACCTAGAGTCTAGCCTAAACTTCCCCTTATCTTTATTTACACAGAATAACATAATTCCTCGACCATTACACAAATTGACTTAGTAATGCGGAACAAATTTTTTCAAGAGATTACAGACGTACTCGTTAATTTCGTAGACAAATTCTTTTATTTTACATCCAAACACATGACCAGTTATTAACTTGCTTATTTATTGATAGGAGACTTTCCTTTAAAGAAATCACAACTAGAAACGATCAATTTACTTATCTTTTCTGCAACTTTATGATTCTACCACAAAACACCAGGGACAAGAGTGCTCCACCAAGCCAATGAGCATTATGTTCAACACCAGAACTCCCTTCAAGCTAGTTAGCACCTCTAGAATAGTCACCTGATTGTAACCTTTACAGTTTATTTCTGTAGGAATTTACAGGGTAAGTTACTCAGACAGAACACCAAAGGACACCGCTCACAAACATATCACAGATCAATACACCAGTATTTTGACGTGGTTAAAACCCTCAAAGAGGGAAACAGTCCATGGCATGAGCCAATGCGGCCACTTCAGGCAATTTATTAATAAAAGAATGAAAATTTACATAAGCTTCTCTCGTGAACGGTTAACCTACAAATGACCCTCCATGCGCTTTAAATCAAAATCATGGACCAATCGGGTGTTAAGCCACGGATCAAGTGTCGGTAATGCCGAGGAGAGAATGAACCGTCGGATCACTACATATCGTGACCGTTGGATTGTAAGTTACAAAAGTACATAGTAAAGAAACACACTTTACCTAACTCTATACTAGACCAAGTTATCCTTAACTATTTCCTATGTGTCGGAATATCCTAACATCCCCCCTTAAGAACAACTTGGGATAGGATTGAAGGATTTACAAATATGACACAATAGGAGAAGGAAGGAGGCACTAGAGCCTATCCCCCCTTAGTGAAAACTTCCTAAACTCCAACCATAAATCAAAGTTTAGTAAACTTCGCCTTCATGAGAGCCTTTGTAAATATGTCTGCAACTTGATCATCTGTTGAACAATATTGCACTTCAATAACATGGTCATGAATGATCTTTCTGATGAAGTGCATGTGTAGTTCAATGTGTTTGCTACATTGATGCTGGACTGGATCTTTGCATAGTTGAATGGCACTTTGATTATCACACCAAAGTGTAGTCAGATGTTGCTGCTGAAAGCCAAACTGTGATAGGATTTGACGAAGCCACAAGGCTTACTTACTAGCTTCTACGACACCACGATACTCTGCTTCTGCTGAAGAAAGAGAAATGGCACCTTGTTTCTTGCAAGCCCATGTAATAGGTCCTGAACCAAGAGTGAACACATAACTGGTAGTAGACTTCCGATCATGAGGGTCACCAGCCCAATCGGAAATAGTGAAACCAACCAATAGAGGAGATGCTTCGGCACTGTAATGAATTCCAAACTAAATTGTACCTAGAACATAACGAAGTATTCTTTTAGCTGCTTTCCAATGACTTTCACGTGGGGTTTGCATAAACCGATCAATAAGACCAACAGCAAAGGAAAGGTTAGGATGAGTATGGGTTATATACAAAAGTTTTCCTACAAGTTGATGGTATAAGGTAGCATCAACTTCAGGGGAAGTACAAGTGACTGAAAGTTTGACTCGAGACTGAAAGGGAGAAGGAGTTGGCTTACAATCTTCCATGTGAAAATGGCGTAGAAGATCACAGGCATACTTGGATTGGGAAAGGAAAATACCTTCCTTGGATTACAAGACTTGAAGACCGAGAAAGTAATTTAAGTGTCCTAAGTCTGTCATTTCAAACTTCTTTTTAAGGCTGGACTTCACATGGTTGATAAGGTTGGGATCACTACCAGTGAGGATAAGATCATCAACATAGAGAACAAGAATGATAAGAGACTTGCCCACTTTCTTGGTGTAGACAGTATTGTGAGAATGACACCTAGAAAAGCCATATTCTAAAAGAAAGCTATCCATTTTGGCATACCAAGCCCGAGGAGCTTGCTCGAGACCATAAAGGGATTTCTTAAGCCGACATACAAGACTGGATTCTGTTTGTATAAACCCAATAGGTTGTTCCGTATAGATTTCTTCATGCAAGTCCTCATGCAAGAAGGAAGATTTAACATTCATCTTATGGTCTTCCCATTTGAAAGAGGCAGCAAGGGAAAGAACAAGGCGGATAGAGTTCATTTTGGAAACAGGGGAGAAGGTTTCAGTATAGTTAATGCCTTCAACTTGTGAAAAGTCCTTAGGAAAAAGACGAGCTTTATGTTTATCAACTTCCCCATCTAGTCCATACTTGGTTCTGTAAACCCATTTACATCTAACAAGTTTTCGTCCCTTTGGTAGAGGAACAAGATCCCATGTATCGTTTGGCAATAATGAACAATATTCTTCATTCATAGATGCATCCCAATCTGGATGGCCTGAAGCTTCTGCAAAGGTGTCAGGATGATAATTTGCTGAGACTTGAGCCAGTAAAGAAGAGGCTCTTTCGAACTGAGAACGTGTACGACGCTGATCTATAGGATCACCGGCAAGATCACCTGCTGCATCCTGAGTAGCACGGACCCATTTTGGAAGTGAAGGAGCTGAAGGAGGAT
>APFE030114254.1:59809-98163 GCA_000404065.3 Pinus taeda | reverse complement strand
ACTTTCATCATTTGAAGAAGAAATATGTTCAAAAGTAGAAGAGATAGAGAGAAGTGGCACATGCGCCGAACTAGGCTCGTAGGCCGATTTATTTTCATCAAACTTTACATCTCTTCTAATGATAACATTTTTGGACTTAAATGGAATAAGTCTATATCCTTTGACATCTTCAGAATATCCAACAAAAATACATCTTTCACTCTGAGGTTCTAAAGCTTTATGTTTCTCATCTGTGGAATATGGGCCCATGCTTCACTTCCAAAAACACGAAAGTGACTCACATCTGGTTTAATTGAGCTCCATGCTTCTTCTGGAGTGATATTCTTTAAAACCTTAGTAGGAGTGCGAATTATTATGTAATTTGCACAGTTAATTGCTTCTGCCCCATAATTAAGACTAAGTCCTTTAGATTGAAGCATACAATTAGCCATTTCCTTTAAGGTGTGATTCTTCCTTTCAGCTACACCATTTTGTTGTGGAGTATATGGAAGAGTATGTTGCATTTGAATTACATTCTCAGTGCAAAAGTTGATGAAGTCATTTTTAACATATTCTCCGCCATTATCAGATCTTAGCTTAAGAATTTGATGTCCAGATTGTTTTTCAACAAAGGCCTTTAAGGCCAAGAATTTGTTAAATACTTCACTCTTGAGTTTTAAGAAATATACCCAAGTGCGTCTGGAGAAATCATCAATGAAAGTTAAGAAATATTGGTAGCCAGAGAAGGAAACAACTGAAAGTGGACCACATAAATCATTGTGCACAAGCTGTAGAGGGGCCGAGGCGTGCCAAGAGGCACGTTTTTCAAAACTGTCCCGATGATGTTTTCCGAGTACACATCCGGAACAAACACCATCTCTGCAGGATACCATGGGAAGACCTGTCACCATATTTTCTTTACATAGGTTCTGAAGAGAGCGATAGTTTAAGTGACCAAATCGCTCATGCCAAAGTTTGCTCACTTCATCATTATGAGCAACAAATACTGAGGGAAGATTTGATGACCCAAAGCTATGAAACTTATACAACCTTGTGGAATCATCAGCAATACCAGTAGCTAGAATCTGTTTAGGATCTCTTAGATCCTTGATTACAACATCATGAGGTGAAAATTCAACAATTTTCCCTTCACCTGAATGAGTTATCTGATATACAGATAGAAGGTTGCTGGATAAGGTTGGAACACATAATACATCATTAAACTGACCATTGTCTAGATGAACAGTTTCAGTCCCTACAACACTAAGAGATTTATCATCACCAACATATATATTTTTGGTGTTACAATCATTTAAAGAAGAAAACATGGCTTTATTATTGGCCATGTGATAAGAAGCTCCAGAATCAATGAGCCACTCATGAGAATGAGAGGAAGAAGATACATTTAGTGCCTAGCTAGACCGAGATGCTTAACAACCACATGCAGAAAGTGCCATTCCTAAAGATGAATTTGAAGAGTGCTCCAAACGGATGTTATGCTTCTTCATTGTTGATTCCAAGGCTTCCATCTTCTTAAAGCATTTAGATTCTAAGTGGCCATCTCGATTACAAAAGTGGCAATGTCTATCAGTCTTCTTCCCTTTGTTTTTATTTGCCTTATCATTCTGGTGAAACAATTTTTCATTTTGAGGTTGAAATTGCTTAGGAGCCTTGTTTGGTTTAGGACCATTCTTTTTAAGATACGACTTCTTAGGATTCTTTGAATTTGGTTGCTGTTGGGCGGTTAACGCTTTATTAGAAGAGTTTCAAAGATTAAGAAGATCAAGGTGCAAGAGTTTTTCTTGGTCTCTTATTAAAGAATCACAAAAAGAATCAAAGGAAGGGGTCTTGTAGTCATGTCCTTAAGAAATGAAGGCTTCTCTTGTAGAATGGAAGGTGGAAACAAACACAAAGTAGGTTGGTCCCAACTTAGTAAGAATGCCATAGATAAGGGCACTATCTTCTTTCTTAACCTTAACACCTTCCAAGAGATGTCTAACGGTCTTGAACTTGGACAAAAAATCTTCAATGCAAGAAAAATTATTGGGGTCCAATGTAAGAAACTCATTTTCAAGTTGATGGGCTCTAAGTTCATTTTTTATTCCAAAAACTTTAGTAATCTGCTTCATTGCTTCATCAGGAGATCTAAGATCAGGAGAGATAGACATCCCTATCAACCCACGTGCTTGATCTTGCCTATTTTCCCATTTAGCTGCATTCTCTTCATCTTTTGGCTTGGTTTCTTGGCCTGAGGCTATTCGGTAAAGACCTTTACTTCTAAGTAAATCCACAATGTAGGACCACCATTGGAAGTAGTTGGTGCAGTCAAGAATAACTTGGCATGGACTTTCCATTTTAATAGAAACTGAAGCTATATATGCTGAAACTAAGTGTTCCAATGGAAAGATCTTGAAAAATTAGGCTGGTTCAAAAAAAACGACTCTGAAAACGTCTTCCGGATGAAGAAGTTATGGCTTTTTGAAGAAACGTTGATGAAGGCACCGACAAAGTGCGGGAATGTGCGGAAATGAAAAAAAACGCCCCTTTTCCAACAAAAAAGAGATTTGAACCCAAGACCTCTGCTCTCATAAATTAGCTTTGAATCAAGTGATCTAAACAAAAATTTTGAGAGAGAGAGAGAGAGAGAGAGAGAGAGAGAGAGAGAGGGTGGGGGGATTTGTTTTCTTTTGGTCATTGATTCTTTGGATTGCGTGCTTGCTTGAGAAAGCTCTTTTTCTCCCTACAAAAAAAAAACACAAAACCCAACACGGACATACAAAAGAAACAAGCCTTACGGCTTAAAGTTAGCTTTACCCAGAAACTAAATATTTTCCTCAATGTTTCTGATTTTCCGAGATCACACTAAGGCGCAACGGAAAAGAGCATACGCATGAGAAAAATCCTTCCTTTCTGTTTCTGATTTGCTCAGATCGCACGGAGTCACAGGGCAAAGAGCATATGCAGAAATGAAAGGTATAGATATGGTAATAAAAAAGAGCTAAATAAATCGAAACCGAAATAAACAAAGAGAAAATAACTATAAACTGCAAATATACACTGTATACCTCCAGATCTTAAAAATGACGCATCTAGGGCTACCAGAAACCTTTTCGTGTGAAACGAAAGGGGTTCTTCGCTGGAACATATGCTCCTAAAATAACAGAGCAGTCCTCTTAGACCGAAAGCAATCAGAAACAAAAGATCTAGGAGATGGCAGTCAAATGCAATTGTACCGGCTTCAGATTTGGATCACCAACGGACGCGGCCCTCAAATAGCTCTGATACCATGTAGGAATTTACAGGGTAAGTTCCTCAGATAGAACACCAAAGGATACTGCTCACAAATAGATCACAGATCAATACACTAGTATTTTGACGTGGTTAAAACCCTCAAAGAGGGAAACACTCGACGGCCTAAGCGTATGCGGCCACTTCAGGCAATTTATTAATAAAAGAATGAAAATTTACATAAGCTTCTCTCGTGAACGGTTAACCTACAAATGACCCTCCATGCTCTTTAAATAGAAATCATGGACCAATCGAGTGTTAGGCCACGAATCAAGTGTCGATAATACCGAGGAGAGAATGAACCATCGGATCACTACATATCGTGACCGTCGGATTGTAAGTTACAAATGTACATAGTAAAGAAACACACTTTACCTAACTCTATACTAGACCAAGTTATACTTAACTATTCCTATGTTTCGGAATATCCTAACAATTTCAAGGCATTTTACTTATCCAAACTAGGCTTATTCTAAAATTCAACTGAGCACCAGGATTTAGTTTAGTGTTCCACTAGACAACCAGGTCAAGAACCCTTTACTGACAGCGTCTTACCTACCTCAACAGTGTCCTTCCTGAGGTTCAAAGATTACAATTTTTCTTCCTCTCTTTGACCTCCTCCAACCAAGTACCAAACTTTCAAGGTTGCCTAAGGTTTTCTTCTCTATCACCCTCTTTGCTCCCTTGTCCTAACTGAGATTATTTATTTCCAGGGAGAGGAATAACTGCCTCTAACTGTCTAGTAAGTGAAATTCTCATTCAACACTCTTTCCTATAGTTTCCTAGCTGACCACAGTTAATATCATTTATAAAATAAAAATAACATTTATCATTTTTGTGAGACCTTTCATATGGCCCTTAGTTTTACCAACTCACTCATGGTAAAACAAAATATTTACATCTTTTATCAAGGGGTATTACATCTACCCTCCCTTGAGCAAAACATCATCCTTGGTGTTTTCTTTGCCCTCAAATAGGCTCGAATATGCCTTGCACATATAGTCTTCATCTTCCTAGAGTGCCTCTCCCAGATGAAGTGCTTCCACTACACTTACCTTGGATAAAAACTTGCTTCTATAGCATGATCCCCTATGTACAAGGATGAACAGAGGCTTGAACATGTTTACATGTTTACTTTGTTCGGTTCGTCCTACATCCATAATCATTATAGTCATTAGTTTTCCTCATTTAAAAATGTATATATATTGTTTCAATATTCATTACAAACACCATTAGTTATTATTATTTATATACCGAACAAGGTTCATAAATATGCATTGCAACTCAACAATGGTCTTGTAACTTCTTATACTTACCCAATGGCTATACAAATTGACAGTGACCTCCTCTTGTGATTTCACCATAAATTCTAGTTCATGGAAGTACCAATTCCATTGGCACCATTTACTTAGTGGTGGTAACATCACAAAAACCATTTATTGTTCTTACCTTTTATGTTAAATTGTAATTAGTGTATTGTCTTACTAGATGGTATCACTTTGCTTTACGTTAATTTAAATGTTAAATATGCATTAGGTATGCATGTATTAAGGTTTACGATAATTGCCTTTCCCTTTCGTGTTCAAGGCAGCTACATGGTTGTCTATGTTGTTCAAGTAACTTATCTATGCCCATCCTGCAACTGCTTTTTTTTTTTTTAATTCTATCTTGCGAAAAATGAAGATTCCATATTGCAACATTTCTTCATTCTTGACCCTTAGTTGTCATATACAGGATTTTTCCTTGTGTACAACCATGAGGTTTCTTCCCCTTGAGACTCAATTCACAAAACTAGATTTGGAAATTTTCTTTCATAGTTATATATGCACCACCTGGACAAAATCTTTTGATATTCTAATAGGTTATTCCCCATCATAATATCTCACAACTCCTGTTGAATTGTTCTAGGGATCCTTATCAAAATTTACTTGTTTATACTTGCAACATCGACTTAGTCAATCTTTAGTTTGCTTCTATACCAATTCGTACGTCATACAGATCCAACAACCATTCCCCCCCTCCCCCCTTTATTTTTTAAATTTACCTATTCGCGATGCTAAATACTCATAGTACTATACAGAATGCACATGCACACATGTTAAACACATGCATATAAACACATTACTTAATATTTTACAAATGACCTCGTTTAGTTTGAGATGCCACAACATTTATATCTATGTGAATCGGGTCACACTGCCCAATTACTTGATGATCACAGTACAAGAATCTTACTTAACATATAGTTTTTTTTTCATAATATCCGTAAGTATTCACCCTTCTAATCCAATGATCGCCACCCAACACACACCCACACACACACGCAGATCTCTCTCTCTCTCGATATATATATTTATATATTTATTATTATATATATATATATTATATATATATATATATATATATATTATATATATATATATATATATATATATATATCTGTGTGTGTGTTGTGTGTTGTGTGTGTGTGTGTGTTTGTTGTGTGTGTGTGTGTGTACTCAACCTACAATGCCTACGTATATTTGAAATTCTAAGCCAAAATTACAAGATTTTCTTTTCTAATATTATCGAGTATTCTCTTGGACTTGACTGGTGTACCTAACTAGCACATTATAGTTCCTACTCTTAGCCTTGGTCTTAATCAATACAACCTTACCTATAATTTTCACGGCCTATCATTTTTACAAATATTTCCAGTACTATTTTTAATGTCTTCTACTTGTCTGCTTCCAAAAATCGTTGTCCATATCACTTTTAATTTGATAGTATCTAAATGTTTCATTCATTTTATGATTTATTATAATATCCATTCCGGCTTACCAATTCTCTGCAGGCTTTAGATAGAAGTTTCTTTTAGGTTGGAACTTTTCTATAGCACAAAATTACCTCGTTTCACACACTTCTTTCCCATAATAATGTCACTGGCTATGTCTATGGCATCCTTATTTTAGTTATTATGACATGAGGAGCTGGAGTTTTAGACTTGGTATAAGTCAATTCCTGAGAATCCACATTCAAGGAGATCACAAAATATTCCCTTGAATTCAAAAAAAAAAACTCTCTTTTCTTGGGAAACATATGATTAATTATTTAACTTTTATCTGTCCTGTGGCCAAACCTGTTCTTGAAAGCCATGAGAGTCTAGCTACAGCTACTAATTCCAAGAGTTAAAATATTTATATTCACGTTATTTCGGTATTATTATTATATATTGTTTTTATGTACATAATTTTTATATTTCGATTCAATTGTGACACGTGTTTGTCATTTGGATTTCCCTGCATTATGCTTTACTTTATTTCTATTGAATTATATATATATATCTTATATTATATTATAATATATATATATATAATTTTATTTTCTATATCAATTTGTAGAAAATCTTGTAGATTCACAAGCTCATGCAATGTACTAAAGCACAGGACAAGAATCTACTTTTACTTACAACCAACGGAATCAGATCGACGAAAACAATATGAACAAGAAGAAGATAAATCAATGACACATAACATAAGATGTATCTAGGGAAAGCCACTACTCAAAACCCCTTTGTTTGTATTGTATATATCAGAAATATGAGTGAAGATACAAAGCTTATTCTGACTAGAACAATTCCACCAAAGTATGCTCAACTCTCTCAGCTCATAAGCAAGCTCTTGGCCAACACTTAACCAATTCTGCTACCCTCCAAGCCCCTATTTCATTGCATAATTCCTATGGTTGAATAGCCCATATTAATGGGAATCTAGTGTTTCCAAAACTCCATAATGTAATCTAGGTTGACTTCTTGATTGCATGCATGATCTGTACAACTCAACAAATCATACAATTGAAAGTACATTGTCCCTGCACTCTAGTCCCAAATGGTTCTTTCTCATAATCGACATGCATGAGTTTCTAATGAGGGAATCTTCAGTTAATTAGAGTGGAACTTGTGGATGCACTAGTGCACCAATTGACTATTAACTTTGTATTAGTTTCTCAAATAGTTTGGAAGTAATTTAACTGAACATAACTTAGTGAACTGAGTTATCTAATTACAAATCACAAGCAAAGTCATCCTGGACCCCTAAAACTTAGAGAGAAATTATACATAACTTCAGAAAGACTTCCAACTCGAAATTCCTAAGCTAATTTAGTTAATTAAACTTAATTAACTATTTACAAGTTGCTATGAGAATAGATTCAATTTTAATTCACAGTTTAAATTCAAGGACAAATTTAAACTGAAATTTCTTATTGCCATTTCTCAACACTCCCTCTCAGCAAGAAAGGGATTATCAACTACCCCGATCATGTCTTTGTGAAACTTGAATTTACATCTTGACAAAGCCTTTGTCGAAATGTTAGCATCTTTCTTCTCTGTGGGAATGTACTCTAACAATGTAATCAGACTCAATACACAATCTCTGAGATGATGATATCAGATACCAATATGCTTGGATTGATCATGAAAAACTAGATTTTTAGAGAGTTTGATACGACTCTGATTATCACAGTAAACCACAGTTGGATCGATCTGCTGACCAAAAAAAACAACTAGGATCTTCTTGATCCATATGGCCTCACATGCTACCTAACTCACAACTATTCACTCTGACTCTCCCGAACTGAGTGCAACTAATCTCTGTTTCCTATTGTACCAAGAATTTGTTATTGACCCAATTCTGAAGATCCCTCCTGATGTGTTCTTCCGATTGGATGGACTCCTTGCCCAATATGCATCAATGAAGCCTTGAAGCTTCACTCCCCCTATCCCTCTGTACCATAATCCATATTGAGAAGTGCCCCTGAGGTATCTCAACATATGCTTTTCCACCTTCCAATACAACTTGGTAGGCCTAACTATCACTTGACTAAGCTGGTTAACTGCATAACACATATCAAGTTGTGTTTTCACCAAGCACATGAGTGAACCCAAAAGTTTTATGTAAGCAATATCTTCAACTACTTCCCTAGAAGTAGCATCCTCCTTCCTCCAGTTACCTACTAGAGGAATCTCCATGGGTTTGCTTCTCTCCATGAAAATATTCTGAGTATCTCGTTGGCATACTTTCCTTGAGACACAAACATCTCCCCATCTCCCTACCATACCTCCATGCCAAGAAAGTAATGCATGAGCCCCATGTCCTTCATCTCAAACTCACATGCAAGGTACTCCTTCCAAGACTTGATCAGTTGATCATCACCTGTGAGTATGAGATCATTAACATAAATTACAATTATCATCTGTTTATCTTCCACCACTATGTGGTATAGGTTCGCATCTACTTCAGTATTATTGAAGCCCAACTTAGTGAAGTAGCAATCTATCCTAGTGTACTAAGCATGGGGTGTTTAATTTAGCCCATATAATGCTCTCTAAGTTGGCACACATGCAACCCACGGTCGAAGGTCTCAAAACATTAAGTCTTCTCTATGTACACCTCTTCCTTAATCATGTCATTAAGGAAGGTTGTCTTTACATCCATTAGATGTATCCTCCAACCCATCTATGCTAATAATGTCAATATAGATTTGATTGAAGAGTGCCTTGCAACAGAAGAAAACGTCTCATTATAGTCAATCCCCTCTACCTATGAAAATGCACATGCCACAAATCTAGCCTGATGATTCTCCACACTACCATATGCAACTTGCTTTGCCTTGTAAATCCAACAAGATCTCACGAATGACTTGTCCTCCAGTGTCAGGACGACATCCCAAACACTGTTAAGAAATATGGAGGCATAATCCTCCACCATGGCATCAACCCAAAATGGATGCTACACCCCTTCCTTAAAGGAAGATGGCTCTGTCACAATACATTTGCCCATAAGAGCCATGTAT
Organism: Pinus taeda; assembly: GCA_000404065.3. Lineage (NCBI taxonomy): Eukaryota > Viridiplantae > Streptophyta > Pinopsida > Pinales > Pinaceae > Pinus > Pinus taeda. Next base: position 89,064 of record APFE030114254.1, on the reverse strand, counting down.
CCAGTGTGCCTCTTAGGTGACCTCATTTGCCTGCACTGAGAAGTGGGTGCTCCCACATTCTCCCGTGCATCATCCAACAATCTATCAACCTCTCTAGTGCACTTTCTCCCTTATATGGAAGACTCTGCCTGAGTGGATGTCTCCACTCCCGAATCCTCTACATGTCGCTGCTCCACATCAATCCGAGGCTCCTCAACCTTAGGAGCTAAAACCTCCTCATCTACATGTAGCTCAAGCTCCCTCTCAAGAGAAACTCACATGTCTTTCTCCTCATAGAATCTAACACCCCTACGAACCAATGAAATCTTGCTAGTCAGAAAGTACACCCAATAGTTTTGAGGTGTATAGTGCACCCCACAAATATCCCCAACTTTGTTATCGGCTCAAGCTTCTTCCATGCATATTTTGTCACATGGAAATATATCGATGACCCAAAATTCCTCAAGTGAGAAACATCTGGCCTCTTACTAGAATAAGCCTCCTTAAGTGTCTTCATCTCAAGTATCCTATGTGGGCTACGGTTCTGAAAATAAGTCAATGTGTTGCATGCCTCAACCAACAAGTGTAGTGGTAGGCCCAGATCATGCAAAAATTTCCCTTGTTTCCCCTACTATGCTTTTGTTCTTCCTCTTGGCCACCCCATTCTACTGAGGGTTATGTGCTGTCGTCAACTACCATTTAATCCCTTCCATTGCACATAAGTTCTTAAACTCCTTTATACATATTCACAAATATTATCACTCTATAGAGCTTTAAACTTCTTGCTTGGTTCTTTATCCACCAGTGCATTAAACTCACAAAACTTTGTGAAGGTTTTATCCTTTTTCCCCATGAAAAATATCCAACATTTGTTTAGAAAATTCATCAATAAATATAACATAATACCTGTGTCTGACCATGGATGCTATCGAGAATGGTCCACACACATATAATGGAATCTCTCTAAAATAGCCTATACTCGACTGTCTCTATCGTGAAAGGAAGACTTGGTGTATCTTCCCAAAGTACACCCCTTGCATGCATCAACTTGCTAAAGTGTACCTTTGGGAAGACCAGTAGAGATCTATTGCAATATCTTCAAATCCCCATGATGCAAGTGGCCGAATCGCATGTGCCATGACTCGCCAATGTCTCATCTTTGCAGCCTTTCTACTTTTGTGCTCAAAGAAGCACACTCCTCTACCTCCAGCTTATAATGATTCTTCACTTGAATCCCTATCTTCCTTACTTGACCAGTGGCTATGTGTCTAAGTCATAGCCTCTATCCTCAACCATGGAAAAGGATGCCAAGTTCTTCTTCAGCCTAGGGACATACATAAAAATTTTCAAGATGAGTGGAGCCCCATGCTCCCTCTGAAAAGTAATCGTGCCCAATCCAGTAATACTATACTTCCTGTCGTCACCCATCCTGATATGCATTTGGAGACATTTCTCCTCTAGGTCACTGAATAAGTCTTTGTCACCAATCATGTGGAATGAAGCTCGACTATCTTAGTAGCATACACTTCCCATCATTTATGACACCATGCATGCAATGAGGGAAAATTTTAGTTCAAATTGAGAAGCAAAACCTTCACTTGCCGCTCCTCCTGAGTACTTCTTCTTGGACCTCTTGAGTGGACAATTTGTAGCAAAATGGCCCAACTCATGATAATGAAAGTAATGAAATTCATCATGTCTTTCTTCTTACCTCCATGATAAGAATCAAATTTGGAATCAGAAGCTTTCACTTTCCCCTCCTTCACTTTAATCACTAAGGCACAATTCTCTTCATCATCAGTATTTGATGAAGAGCCATCCCTGGTTTTCCTCTTGATGTCCTCCTACATCAAATCCAACCACAGTTGTTCGAAATTTGGCATCTTCTCCCAACCATTGACAGAGTCCTGATAACTATGCGAACTCTTTGGGAGTCCTAGAAGAGTAAGACTCACCATATGATCCTCGATGACTATGATTCCAACACTTCCAAGTTCATCACGACACTGAGTGAACTTGGTCAAGTATTTTGGAATTGTCTTGCCTTCCTCCATTTTGGTTTTTCAAAGTTTGTCCTTCAGTGCGAATTTCCTTTAGTCAATTATGTTTTGATACAAGTCTGTGAATGTTTTCCATGTAGCATACAAAATTTCCTTGCCATGGAAACTTGAGACAATGTGGTCTCGAACTCCCTCAAGGGTTATCCACCTCGCCTTCACCACACAGTTCTTCCATTCGGCCAAACTTTGTGCATCTGATGCTATTGGCTTCAGAATATTTTGATCAACGAATTCCTTTAAGCCATTATCCTCTAGCACAACCTCTATTCTATCCCTCGAGGCTACAAAATTCGAGCTGCTTTCAAAGGCATACTCAAGTCGCAAATCGTAAAACACCATATGTTGATCCAAAATTATGTATTCGAATTTCACCTATAACCCAAAACTAAAAACTTTGAGATCTCCTCTAGTATACCGTTCTCAACTTCGATACCATGTAGAAAATCCTGTAGATTCACAAGCTCATACAATGTAATAAAGCACAAGATAAGAATCTACTTCTACTTTTAACAACTGGAAGCCAATAAATCAATGAAAACAATATGAACAAGAAGAAGATAAATCAATGGCACATAACCCAAGATGTATATGGGAAATCCACTAATCAAAACTCCATTATTTTTATTGCATATATCATATATATGAGTGAAGATACAAAGTTTGTTCTCATTAGAACAATTCCACACAAGTATGCTCAACTATCTCAGCTTACAAGCAAGCTCTTGGCCAACACTTAGCCAATTTTGTTGCCCTCCAAGCCCCTATTTCCTTGCGCAATTCTTGTGGTTGAATAACCCATATTAATGGGAATCCATTGCTTCCAAAACCACACAATCCAATCTAAGTTGACTTCTTGATTGCATGCATGATCTATACAACTTAGTAAATCATACAACTAATAGTACATTGTCCTTGCACTCTAGTCTCAACTAGATCTTTCTCAGAATCAACATGGATAATTTTCTGGTGAAGGAATCTTCAGTTAACTAGAGTGACACTTGTGGATGCACTAGTGCACCAACTGATTGCTAACTCTCTATTAGTTCCTCAAATAGTTTGGAACTAATTTAACTGTACATAACTCAATAAATTGAGTTATCTAATTACAACTCACAATTAAACTCATTTTGGACCCCTAAAACTTAGGGAGAACATATACATGACTTTAGAAAGACTTCCAACTCTAAATTTCTAAGTTAATTAAACTTAATTAACTATTTACAAGTTGCTATGAGAATATAATTCAATTTTAATGCACAGTTTAAATTCAAGGAAAAATTTAAACCAGAATTTCTTGTTTCCATTTCTCAACACAATTCACAACATATTAATTCATTTGTAACATGCTATTTTACTACGTTTGACCTGTATGGTCCTATGGACAACAATTTTATAACTGCTTTTTTTATTATATCATTTACACACTAATCATATTTGTTATCCCCATGATGACTCACAACCATTGATTTGCCCCTTTCAGTACTGTCATACTTTCTTGATATAAATAAGCCACAACAAAACATTACCAATCATTTCAACTCAACACCTTTATGGTAAATATGATCACTTGTCCTGTATTTCAAGTGGACTCGATTCTTGTTCATGTTAGTTATCTATAAGTTGTTTAATTCAATTAGTTTTCTTTGTCTTATTATTTTCCTTCTAATCTTTTCCAAGCAGGTCAATTTAAGACACACCTTGGTGTAACATGAGCATACTTAAATCAACAAAAGATCATAGGAGAGTTTACCTCACCAATTCTACAACACATCTCATACATGAATTACTCTTAACTTTCCCTTCTTTTGGCCACATTATCGTTTAAGGTGTGCGAGGATTACGTGGGAGCTCTCTCTCTTTTTTATGTTCTCCTTTCGTCCTGATAAACTAATATTTTTCATTGTACTTTTGAACACAAACAAGAATTTTTATAATTCATACTTGATTCATATACCATGTATCTACCATTGTTTATATCAAAATTTTCTTCCAAAAATAACTTTTCACATCAGTTTGTCCTTTAATCCACATACGACTTCCTTTTATTCGTGCTTGTCGACAATTTGTCTACACACTACCATTTTCTCATAACTTGATAAAATCCTTTAACATGCCCTTCTTATTATTTATTAGATTTGTTGATTATTTATCTTCTTTGTTCACTTCAGCAATTTCTATTAGATTTTTTTTTTTCAATTAACTTGTATTTCAATAGCGGTACGAACCACTATCCACATTTCTGGTATGATATTGGCTTTCTATATGCTTACTCTGTAATCCTATAGCCCATTGTTTCTCTTCTCCAGATTAGATGAATACATTGATTCATATATATGTAAAACTGATGATAAAAATATTGTTTTCTTCATAATCTCAACCAAACTTATGTGTTTCACTTGAATTAGTGTTTAGGTTGTTTTACCATTATTAAGTCGAGAGGCTCATTCTACAACCCAGTATGAGGAGATGTGTAAGTGCTCATTATGAAGGGATGCGTAAGTTTGACCATATATTTATTCCTTTTAAAATAAAAATAAATAAATTATGTTCTAAATAGAAAAATAATGTCGGCTATAATAAAAAAATAGATATGATGTAAATTAATTAAAAATAAAAATAAAATGTGAGTGAAATGTTAAACCTGTACTTTTTAAAAACATTAAACAAAGGATTTAAGTAAAACCTATTGAAGATCTTGTTAACTAATTTATGTCAATATCACTTTCATATATATGTACATATAAAAAAAAAAAATTGTTAAAAAAATAATGTTGTTATGAATATTCAATATAGTTATCAAAAAATTTTTTAATACCAGTTTTATATTGACTATACTTGAAAATATATTAATAATAAAGAATTATTTTTATTTCCGTTGATGTAGTGATGTTACTGTTATGTAACTATTTTAATGTTCTATTATATATATATATATATATATATTTATATATATATATTTTCATTTTAAAAAAAATAATATATCATGAAAAAAGATAAGTTTTTATGGTTCTAAGCTTTATTTAGTCCTATACATACTCTATATAGCATTCAAAAATACAATTTAAATAATGAAAAATTACACATGGTATTCTGCACCCTAAAGAAGTTTGAACGGGAATAAATGTGATCCCTCTTAGCTCATGTTAGATCCATACTTAAGATAGATATATGTTGGTTCTACAACCTAATATGAGGGGATATGTAAGTTTGTTTGTCCATCTGTCTCTGTTTCTTTTAAAACAAAAATAAATAAATTATACTCTAAATGGAAAAATAATGTAGGCTATAATAATAAAAATAGATATGACATGAATTGAAGTAATTATAAGTAAAAAAAAAAATGTGTGAGTAAGATTTCTACACTTTATACTTTTCAAAAATATTTGAACATAATATTTAGATAAACTATTCGAAGATTTATGTTAACTAACCTATGTCATGATAACTTCATATATATGTACATATAAAAAAAACAATTATTAAAATAAAATATTTGAATGTTATATATAAATATATTCAATTGGGTTATCAATAAATATTTAATACCAATAAATATTGACATATACTTGAAAAATGATTAATATTAAAAAAAAATATTTTAATTTGCAATGATAAAATGTAGTGATGTACACATATTTAACTATTTTAATATCAATTATATATATTATGTTCAATTTTTTAATTATTATTATATGATGAAAAAGAAAGTTTTTATGGTTATAATGTTTATTTACTGGTGTGTATTCTATATAGCATTCAAAAATACAATTTAAATAATAAAAAATTACACATGGTATTTTGTACCCTATAAAAGTTTGTAGGTGAAGAAATATGATTCCTCTTAGCTCATATTAAAACCATACATAAAATAGATCAATGCTAGTGTGGATTTCCAACTATGATTATTAGAAATTCACATTTAGATATTAAAATGAATTTTAATCCATTATACTAATGTTACTTTCGCTAATGCATACTAGACCTTAGCAACATATTTCTTAGCAACATATTTCTATTGATATGTACACAGTTCTATAAGAAAGAATAACCTGTTCCATCACCCTTCCTCCTTGGCTATGAGTTTAGTATTCACTTTGATTAGTTTTTTTGTTATGCTTTATTATTTATCAGGTTTGTTAAGAGGCTACTCTAGTGATGGTTTCTTCAAAGCAGCTGTTCTATAGGAGAAAATGTTTTATACTCTAAGTCCATCCATATCTAATATGAGTTTAGTATTCACTTTGATTAGTTTTTTTGGTATAATTTATTAGTTATCAGGTTTGTTAAGAGGCTACTCTATTGATGGTTTCTTCAAAGCAGCTGTTCTTTAGGAGAAAATGTTTCATACTCTAAGTCCATCCATATCTAATCTAATCTAGCCCATGCTTCTGCCCTTACTATCGTTTTTACCTCTTGATTCTATATAACATAGAAAGTTATTTATTTAAATTTACAACTCTATATTGACCATTAGACCTCATAGTTCAATCTATGACTTTATACGACTTGCGACATCTCCCAGTAACTTTCTATAAATATCTTTTTATGGTTTGTGATGCACAAATATATTGTAAGTGTACATGATATAAGGTTCAGAAAAGATTCATGTATATCGTTCCACAATTTGGGTTCATTACGTCGCGACTCTAATTTTTGAACCCTCAAGAGTGGTGACTTGTCGCACATTAATTGGTTAATGTGTAAGGTTTGTACATTGATAGGAGTGACCACGTTTCGACTACCCATCAAGGCAGGGTTTCAATCGATGGTCGTTGTGGCTAGGGTTAGTTTTGGTAACTAACCCTTTGCACGTCGCGTCCCCTCTGGCCCATTCCGTTCCTCTGCGACTGTTGCCATCTCTTTGCAACTTGAAAACCTTTGTAACGACAAGATTCTTTCATGACAGTGTACCTTAGGAGGTGAGAACCAAAATATTGTATTCTTTTCTTTTGTTACGATTGGCATGGGCGAAGGGTAATTTTTTTTTAATAGTCCATTTAATCTAAACTTGTGGGTTCTATTCCTCTACCCCTCCAGGATTTTTCTTCTGATCTTCTGGCAATAACGTGGGGTTACCTCTTTTCAGCTTACAGCGTCTTCATTTTCCAAACGGGGTTCGGAAACCTTTTTTTTTGTGGCTTCTCCTTCCGACCGCATTATCGGTAATTCAACATTCATCTCTTTCCTCGGGTGTAATATGGCTATTGGATCAAATATTCAAGAGTTTCTGGCTACTTTCGATCTTTCTGAACAGATAGAAAGATCAACGGTCCATCAATTTTCCTACAGGTTGGGTACTCATCCGAAACCCTAAGCTGTCGAATTTTGTATTATAATATAATGGGAATTAGGGCTTAATTTTATTTGTTTATTTCAAACTTGGCTGTGGCAGCTACCTTCTCAGCCACCCTGACTAACAGTACATTCTGTGTTGCATTCTTTGGCTAAGCATTAGTGTCAGGTTTAACAATTTTGGCGGTGTAATTCCATACAGGTTCTGGATTTCGAAGAGTTTCCAACCTGTTATGGTCTATGCGGGCTTTTACACGGGTCAAAACAATTTATATTAAATTCCATTTGAGAACATTATTATGCATTCGACCTTTAACTGTGTGACTCCATTATAGAGGATACAATCTGAAAGTTCCTTCCGTAGTTAATTCATGTATATGGAGTGTTATCAATTTTGGTTTGAATTACAATAAATATTCAAGTAGTTTATTACGCGAATCCCATTTTTTTTTAAATTTACTTAATAGCGTGGTTTAGTTTTCATAGGTATGGATACTAGAAACAATATCAATATCATACATTATCATAATCTGTTACTAATTCTCTTTATGTTGTGATTCATACATAAATTCACCTCACGCTTCATTGTCTTTGCTTTTCTTTGGAATATGCATAATTGCAATAGCTTATTTGCCTGGAGTAATCTATGCAAGGTTATGCAAGATTGGTAATATCCCTAAGCTCTCAAGTTTTGCTTACTAAGCTTAAGACTACCTAGAGGTAGTGGTTCCCACTTAGTTTGGGCTTTGAACACGGGTGAGTCTCTTTGCAAATTGATTCCAAACACCAAAACTCCAGAGGCAGGAGTTGGTGATGGGACTTGCTTTTTTATTGCTTGTATCTTCTTACATTACATGAGTATGGGTGACGCCTTTAGAGATTTGAACACGAGTGGGACTCTTTGCAAATCGATTCCAAACATGAAAACTCGAGAGGCCAGAGTTGGTGATGGGCCTTGCTTTTTTATTGCTTGTATCCTCCTACACTACGGGTGTATGGGTGTATGGGTGATGCCTCCACAGATTTGAACATGGGTGGGACTCTTTGCAAATCGATTCCAAACATGAAAACTCGAGAGGCCAGAGTTGGTGATGGGCCTTGCTTTTTTATTGCTTGTATCCTCCTACAGTACGGGTGTATGGGTGTATGGGTGATGCCTCCACAGATTTGAACATGGGTGGGACTCTTTGCAAATCTATTCCAAACATGAAAACTCGAGAGGCCAAAGTTGGTGATGGGCTTTGCTTTTTTTATTGTTTGTATCCTCCTACACTACGGGTGTATGGGTGCTGCCTCTAGAGATTTGAACATGGGTGGGACTCTTTGCAAATCGATTCCAAACAAGTGGGACTCTTTGCAAATAGATTCCAAACAAGAAAACTGCAGACTCACATGATTCCAAACAAGAAAATTGCAGACTCACATATTTCATTAAATTTGGAAGTATTCTATTACAAGGCCTCCAACAACATTCATTTTTTTTGTAAATTTCCATATTAACTTGATTCAACATTAAAATAATTTGCAAGTAATTTCTAACCAATTAGAGATCATGAATAGGTCAAACATGGGGTTGTTATGTATAATAGTATCAATACACAATAGGAGTGCGAAATCAAACTCTTAGAAGAAATTGATTTAAGTTAAATCATATTAGTATGTCAAACATCCAATCAAGATATTATAGTTATGGATAACATGCTACATTAATTTTATGTCTCGCAACTCTAACCCCCTTTCCCCCAACCTACAAGGGATTTGTTGATTGAATGATGGTGATGTGAGGATCTTATTGTAAATGACAAGGATAGGTGTCCCTTGCATTGCATTGAAACTAGTATATTAAAACCTTAGTAAAATGTTCTTGTGCTCAATTTCCTACGGCCTCTTTGTGCCTTTATGAAGCACTAATGAGGGGGTCATCATTCATCTAGGCACCAATGGTCTATCTCCACTCAAATCCAAGTACATCAAATGAGAGTTCTTAAATTGGTATTCAAGTCATTCCATTATGATGGACCGTGTCACAAAATGAAGTAAACAAGAAACTTTAGTAGTGAATTCTTGTAAGTAGTGGAGGCAGGGGTTTTCAAATATTAGCACAATTGATGGCCGTGTGGATATTGATCTCTCCTTGTAAACATTGTCAAAACCAATAATAGTCTAGATGTAAATTTAGTGTCAACCAATAGTATGGAAAACCATGATTGACCATTACTTTCACTAAGAAGAGAAAATGATAAGCATTTTTAATGGGGAAGAAATAAATGTGAAACGTAACTCACGTATTTTAGTTGAAATTTATATAAGTCCCCGTGTTCTTTAATTATTAAATAATTAATGTAAATACTTCTAAATTATCATTAAGATATTGATTTTGAAGATTAAATGTGTATTAAAAGGCATTCATCTATGACATTGTATTTTTCATGTGCATGAATAAACCACTTAAAGCTTATTATCAATTAATCTTAAATAGTTTTGTATAAGATATATCTTTACTTGCATTAATAGATTTATTTCAAAAATAAATTACATTTTTAAACTTGTATGAATACATATAACTAAATAAAATTCAATAAATAACTGAGTCTTGTTGGATTCTATGAGATTAAAAAGTTTAAAGGCATCCATTTATGTCCCATCTCTTGAATGAGCTTAAACAGTCTACTTAATGCTCATGGCGAATTCATTAATCCATGTTTTATTAGAAAATTCATTTTCTTTACATGGTTTTTTATTCTAGAAATAACAATTTCACATTTGTACATTCATATTAAACCACATCATAGTTAAATAAAAATTAATTAATGCTTTCTTGACTTATTGACTTATATGACATGATTACATATAAGAATAACTGATTTGATAATGCATAGTTAGTCAAACTTTCAATTCAAAATAGAATAAACCAGTTAGAACTTATAAATAATTGGTTTTAAATTATTAATTTTCTAAAAATATATATGTTTTACTTACATTGAGATCTTTATTTCAAAAATAAATTCCATTTATACATACATACATTCTAAATATAATTTAATACATACTTGTCTTGTTGGTTTCTATGAGATTATTTCAATTACAAATAATTTATTTAAGAATTGGAATTTACCAAATGTTAATAAAGGTGGGAAAATCAAATGTCATATGTTGCATAAAGTTTAAATACATTTATTTATGATCTATACCTTGAAATAACTTTAACAATCTACTTAACATTCATTACCAATTAATTATTCCATGTGTCGTTAGGAAAAACATTTCATATTACATGGAATTTTATTTTAAAAAAAAGTGTCACATTTACACACTTAGATTAAACCTCATGATATGAAAATAAAAGTCAATAAAGGGCTTTATATAGACCACTTAAAAATCATTATCAATTAATTATAATTTGTTTTGTGAAAGATCATTAAGAGTTACATTTAAAGATTGCATCACATTTATGAACTTCTATCAATGCATATAGCCAAATAGAATTCTTCGAGTCATATTGGATTCTATGAAATTATTTAAACCATAAAGAAACTATTTATAAATTGAAAATGACAAAATGCTAATATGGATTGAAAAATCAATGTCTTATGGTGCAAAAAGTTTAATTACAACCATTTTTTACCCATTTGTTTAATGAGTCTAGATGGTCCACTTAACACATTGTTAATTAATTATTCCATGTTTTATTAAGAAGAGAATTTTGTTTTTCATAGAGTTTTTGATGCAGGAGCATCTGGCTGACAGGGCAAAGACAAAAGTGAAGGCGATATGGTCTCCAAAGGGGACGAAGGAGTTAATTCACTGAATGGATAGCGTACTTGTTTTTTTTTGTTCTTCTTTTATTAAGTTGCCTGAGTTAATTTAGTAAATTGTAATTAGGAATAGTAGGAATCAGTTAGCGTCATTGTTTCCAGGTAGTTTATTTACTGTTGTAAAAACATGAAAAGAAAATATGTTAGAGAACCATGAAAAGTTTCGTATGAGGAATAACTGATGTAACCAGTTGAACATAACTAACAACAGTTAGTGACAGTTTGAGAACACTGGTATTAAAAAGAGGGACAAAGCACAATGTAAGGGTTCGACTGACAAAAGAAATAAAAAGGAGGAAAATATAATTTTTTTGTACACATTCATCCCTACAGCGTCCCAAACACTATCTATAATAATTTGTGTAAAATTTCTTTCGTGGAGACTGTTATTACACTACTACATGTTATAAAACAAAAGAGGAGATAACCAAAACCAGAGGAGAAGCGTCAGTGCCCAGATTACAAGTGGACTCAACCAAACAATCAGACATAAAATCATTTATGTGAACAAACGATACGATGTCGGAAATTACAAGTCCAGATAAGCAAACAAATTTTGTAAACACCAGGTATGCGAATTTATAAATATAGTCCAAATCAATTCCATAGCTGAATTCATAGAAACATAAAGACAGTCATCTGATTCTTTGCTCATTTACATTCTGTTCGAAACAAAGGAACAATCCAGTTCATAAATATATGACTCATACTTATAACAAGTGGAAGCCAAACCCCATAGTCCTCAACTCATTACTATAACCCAACAACAGTGACAAACTACAGAAGAATCAAATACAGATAGCGGCTCGAAGACCAAAGATATATCGATGCTACAGTTGTAACACTAAAGCTAAGCGAAAACAACTAACGAACAAAACGACACTACCCGTGGTCAATTGGAACAGTTGAGCTTCCATGCACTGAAACCCTCGGGTGGATCTACTTGCAAAGAGAAACGACAAACAAAATGAGTTCTTTTGAAATGGAACAGAGCGGAATCGAAAGTTGAAGAGAACAATCAATACATATCTGGTTAGCTTACCTGACAGAGGCAAGCCATAACTGCAACCATTCCTCCAGGGTTTTCCCTGCTCACAAGGAGTCGAAGACATTAGACAACTGAGAAAAAAAGAAGCATATATATCCAGCATAGAACAAGCGGACTTACCCAGATAAATTGGCAAAGGAACCGAAGAAATTCACCACCACAGTTCTGTTGGGCTCAGGGAGGAATTGAACTCAGAGCTGGAGAACATTACCAGGAACAATGCAACCAACAATCGACTGTAAGACTCGTGGAAAGCACAAACAATGAACCGAGACAAGGATGCACAGAGACGGGAACATACCAAGTTAGCTACCAAACATGCCATAACAGTCGACATTCGAGAAGGAGACCACGAAGAGAGCAAACCTTATTATTGTTTCATAACCTTGCCGGATGAATGGAAGAACTTCCAGGTCGAGTCCCGAACCAGTAAAGCAAGACCGCAAACAAAAGGAAACCACATTGAAGCCACGAAGACCGTCGAGAGAATATAGCTCAAAGAACTAGGAAAATAAAGCCACGACCAAACAAAAGGAAACCACATTGAAGCCGGGAAGACCACCAACCGCACACAGCTCAGAGAACGAGGCGGACAAACCATAAACAAAAAACGAAATCCACAGTGAAGCTGCGAGAGGCCCCCAAGAGCACACAGCACAAACGACCGAGAGAATAACGAATGAACCAAATGAGCGCGAAGGTGGTGAAACCCTATACCAAGGTGAGCTCGTGGAACCCCAAGGAGGGATAGATGTCCATCAAACAAAAAACCATCATAGTAATCACCATAACCCTCATTTAATTCAACGCGGTTAAACAATTTGTATATATCAAAAAATCTCTATTCAACATTATTATTTGCTTGTACACCCATTAAGTGGAACACGTTGACGGCGGGATCACGTGGGCTGGCCCCATCAAGTGGTATCAAAGCTCGTTGTTGAAAAAAAAATCAGGAGATGGAGGTTCAAAGACGAGGTCGTGGAAGAGGTGTGTGCACAGTAGCAGACGAGGGCTTGAGGGAAGAATTGAGGGCCCTTACTGCTCGCTTGGAAGCAGTGGAGGCAGGAAGGAGAAGAGATGCAAAAACTTGGGGATGACAATGAAGAGGAGGCAGTAACTGCTAGGGATGGATCAGACGAAGAAGCCCCGGAGTTAAGACTGTTGAGATCGGTACTGTTAGCCAGCAGCAAACCCAAACCTGAGATTCCTAACTATGATGGCAATCTATCTGTAGATGTTCTGCTGGATTAGGTAAGTGAGTTAGATAAGTATTTTGAAAACGAAGAGATCAGTGAGGACAAAAGAGTCAGATTTGTTGCAACCAAGTTAAAAGGACACGCTGCTTTATGGTGGGATAGTGTCCAAGCGGACATGAAGACGATGAACAAGCTACCGATAAGGAAGTGGCCAAGGATGGTGGCAAAACGGAAAGGCAGATTTTTGCCTAAAGACTATCAGGTTGAGCTTTATCAACGGGTGTAGAATTTAAGGCAGAAAGGTATGACTGTAAAGGGATACACAGAGGAGTTTTATCATGTAAACTTGTAGGCTGGTTATACTGATCATACTCCAGAGAAGATAGCGAGATATGTGAATGGCTTGTGGCTGGAAATACTGGATGAGATCAGTATTCTCTCTCCACGGAATATAAAAGAAGCCTTTCAGAGTGCTGTAAAGGCTGAAGAAAAGATTAATAGGAAACATAATAACAGGAGACGACGAGGAAATAGTAGAGCACGAGGAGAGTTCTACGACAGAGGGAGAACTGCCACTAACAGCGAGGAAGGCAGCAGCTCCAGAGCTTCAGGGACAGCAGAGAAGGGAGATAGAACCAGAGGAGGTCGGCCATATTAGCCGGGAAGAGGAAGTGGTCGCGGAAGAGGGACTAATGTCCAGTGCTATAGGTGCCATAAGTGGGGGCACAGATCCTTTGAATGCCCAGAATCCGAGCACGTTGGCCAGAGGGGAGCATTTGTTGCGCAGCCTGAGGAAGCTGAAGCATAGCCCTGGGAGGTAGAAAATGTGGCAGAAACAGGGGAGGCTAGTTTTAAACAAAGTATTGTTGAAGCCAACCAAGGAGATGGCTGAGTAGACCCAACGGAAAGCATTGTTCTGAATGGTTTGCAAATCACATGGAAAATGTTGTAAATTGATCATAGGTAGTGGAAGTACAGATAATTTAGTTGCCACTGAGATGGTGGAAAAGATGGGATTGAAGCGACTTAAGCATCCCACACCTTACAAGGTGTTGTGGCTATAGAAATGCCACCAACTATTAGTTGATGAACAATGCGAGGTTGAATTTCACATTGGAAAATACCATGACAAGGTTGTCTGCAATATCATTCCAATGGATGTGTGCCATATACTGCTAGGGAGACCATGGAAGTATGGTCGGAAGGTGACGCATGATGGGAAGATGAATTGTTACAAATTTGTGAAAGATGGAGTCAAGCATACACTTGTACCCATCAAAGAGGAGGATACAACAGAAGCAAGTGGAACAAAAGCATTGTTAATGGAAGGAAAATAGTTTGTTAAGCAGATTGAGGAAAACGGGGTGAATTATGCGATTGTAAGGAGGACTAAGACAGTGTTGCTGAACACAGAAAAGTCAGAATTGCCTACAGAGATTCAGGAGCTATTAGAAGAATTTAAGGACATTGTAGTCGATGACTTACCAGATAAGTTGCCTCCCAAGAGGAGCATTAGCCATCATATTGATTTCATACCTGGAGTAAGCCTACTGAACAAGGCAGCATATAGAATGAGCCCGAAAGATAATGAAGAGATTCATAAACAGGTGTAAGAGTTGCTGGATAAGGGACTGATTAGAGAATGCTTGAGCCCTTGTGCGGTACCAACAATACTCGCACCCAAGAAGGGTGGAGAATGGCAGATGTGTACGGATTCACGAGCTATCAATAAAATCACTATTTGGTATAGATTTCCCCTACCCAGAATGGATGACATGATGGATTGTCTTAGCGGGGCAGCTTATTTCACAAAAATTGATTTGAAGAGTGGATATCATCAGATCAGGATTAGAGAAGGAGATGAGTGGAAGACAACCTCCAATACTAATGAAGGGTTGTACGAATGGCTAGTCATGGCATTTGGATTGAGCAACGCTCCTAGTACTTTTATGAGATTGATGAATGAGATGTTAAAAGAGTTTATTGGCAAGTTTGTGATAGTTTATCTTGACGATATTTTGATTTTCAACAGAACAAAGGGATAACATCTTCAACACGTTTGAAGGGTGCTAGAGAAGTTACAATAGAAAAAACTACTGATAAACTTAAAAGGATGTACTTTCCTGCAGAAGGAACTGGTCTATTTGGGGTTTGTAATTGCGGAAAATGAATTTAGAATGGACCCCGAAAAGATTGCGGCAATCATGAAATGGCCGTCACCAAAGAGCTTATTTTAGGTACGTAGTTTTCACGGACTGGCAAGTTTTTATCAGAAGTTTATTAGGAACTTCAGTGAAATCTGCGCGCTAATGTTAGACACCATCAAAAAGGTCAGTCAGCCTTTTTGTTGGACCAGAGTAGCAGAGGATAGCTTTCACCTTTTGAAGCGGAAGATTACAAAGAGGCCAATCTTAAGGTTACCTGACTTTAACAAACATTTTCAGGTTCAATGTGATGCAAGTGGGACAGCTATTGGTGCTGTGCTCAATCAGGAAGATAGACAGGTGGCATTCTTTAGTGAGAAACTGAATGAAAGCAGGCAGAAATACTCCTCGTATGACAAGGAATTTTATGCCATGGTCCAAGCTTTAAAGCATTGGAGACACTACCTGCTGGGCAACGAGTTTGTATTATTTTCTAACAATTGAGTGCTGCAATATATAATGCAGCAGCACAAATTAAACCATAAGCACGCCAAATGGGTAGAATACTTGCAGAGTTTCACTTTCATGTTAAAACACATTAGCGGGGAAGCTAATAAAGTGGAATATGCCTTGAGCAGGAGAGATTTACTCTTACAGGAAAGTAGAATACAGGTGATGGCATTCGAACATCTAAAGGATTTGTACCAGATTGACACAAATTTCAAAGAAGCCTTTTAAGCCTACCAAAATCCCATGTTGAGGAATACAAGTCCATGGTTGGACTACAATTTTCAGGAAGGACTATTGTTCAGAGGTGGACAGTTATGTATCCCAGACTGTTCAATGAGGGAAAATATTGTAAGGGAGAAACATAGTGGTTGTCTAGCCGGTAATTTTGGCATAGACAAAACTTTGGATCAGCTCGGACACTTTTATCACTCGCCCAGAATCCGCAGGGATGTACAGCGATATGTGAACAGGTGTAATTCTGCCAACTAGCGAAAGGACATAGTCAGAATACTGGACTTTACATGCCACTACTTGTTCCGAGTAGGCCATGGGACTCAGTTAGCATTGACTTTGTCTTGGGACTGCCTAGAACGCAGCGAGGTTACGACTCAGTGATGGTGGTGGTAGACAGATTTAAAAAAATGGCGCATTTTATCCCTTGCTGAAAAACTAGTGATGCCACATATGTAGCTCACCTGTTTTTCATGGAGGTTGTTAGATTACACGGCCTACCCAGATCTATCGTTTCTTACAGGGATGTAAAATTCACAGGACACTTTTGGCGCACCCTGTGGAAAAAGTTGGGCACGCAATTGAATTTTAGCTATGCATATCATCCGCAGACTGATGGACAAACGAAAGTGGTGAACAGGGGTTTGGGGAATTTATTACGGAGTCTGACTGGGGAAAATTCATGGTTATGGAATCGTGCTCTTGCTCAGGCGGAATTTTCTTATAACAATTCGCCCAATCGTAGCACCGGACAAAGCCCATTCCAAATCTTGTACGACATGCATCCTCGAGGAATACATGAACTGCGAGATTTGGGAAAATTGGAGTGGAGAAGCGTGGATGGAGAAGATTTTGCCGAAGCAATGAGCAAACTACATGAACAGGTAACATTAAAATTGCAGGACAGCGTGCAGAAATATAAGCAACAAGCAGATTCAAGGTGGAGAGAAGTACAATTTAATGTTGGAGATGAGGTCCTCGCACACTTATGCAAAGAACGATTTCTTAAGGGCGCATATAATAAATTAAAATTTAAAAAAATTGTTCCCTGCAAGATCTTGCATAAATTCTCAGCCAACGCCTACGAAATTCAGCTGCCACCTGATATAGGCATATCACCTATTTTCAATGTGGTGGACCTATTCCCGTATACTGCCCAAACAGAGGAAGATAGTGTGGTACGGCCAGAACGGGACACCCAAGTTGGAGACAGTTCTTGGATGAGGCATATGCCTTCAGCTCAATCCCATGAGATTGAAGGGATTCTCAGTACACAGATAGCCAAGAAGACACGTAGGAAGGAATATCTACGATATCTTGTCAAGTGGAGAGACCGTCCAATGGAGGACAGTTCGTGGCTCGACGCAACACAGATACAAAAGGCTGGCTATTCAGTGGAGAAGCTCATGGAACGGAGCCATGATTTTCTTTTACCCTGGGAGCCTGATGTAGGAGCATCTAGTTGACAAGGCAAAGACAAATGTGAAGGCGATATGGTCTCTGAAGGGGATGAAGGAGTTAATTCACTGAATGGATAGCGTACTTGTTTTTTTTTTTTTTAGTCTTCTTTTATTAAGTTGCCTAAGTTAATTTAGTAAATTGTAATTAGGAACAATAGGAATGAGTTAGTGTCATTGTTTCCAGGCAGCTAATTTACTGTTGTAAAAACATGAAAAGAAAATATGTTAGACAACCATGAAAAGTTCTGTATGAGGAATAACTAATGTAACCAATTGAACATAACTAACAACAGTTAGTGACAGTTTGAGAACACTGCTATTAAAAAGAGGGACAAAGCAAAATGTAAGAGTTCGATTGACAAAATAAATAAAAAGGAGGAAAATATAATTTTTCTGTGCACATTCATCCCTACAGTGTCCCAAACACTCTGTATAACAATTTGTGTAAAATTACTTTCGTGGAGACTGTTATTACAATACTACAGGTTATAAAACGAAAGAGGAGATAACCAAAACCAGAGGATAAGCGTCAGCACCCAGATTACAGGCAGACTCAACCAAACAATCAAACATAAAATCATTTATGTGAACAGGTGTAAGTCTGCCAACTAGCGAAAGGACATAGTCAAAATACTGGACTTTACACACCACTACTTGTTCCGAGCAGGCCATGGGACTAAGTTAGCATTGACTTTGTCTTGGGACTGCCTAGACCGCAGCGAGGTTATGACTCAGTGATGGTGGTGGTAGACAGATTTAAAAAAATGGCGCATTTTATCCCTTGCTGAAAAACTAGTGATGCCACATATGTAGCTCACATGTTTTTCACGGAGGTTGTTAGATTACACGGCCTACCCAGATCTATTATTTCTTACAGGGATGTAAAATTCACATGGACACTTTTGGCGCACCCTGTGGAAAAAGTTGGGCACGCAATTGAATTTTAGCTGTGTGTATCATTCACAGACTGATGGACAAACGAAAGTGGTGAACAGGGGTTTGGGGAATTTATTACGGAGTATGACTGGGGAAAATTCACGGTTATGGAATCGTGCTCTTACTCAGGCGGAATTTTCTTATAACGATTTGCCCAATCGTAGCACCGGACACAGCCGATTCCAAATCTTGTACGGCATGCATCCTCGAGGAATACATGAACTGCGAGATTTGGGAAAATTGGAGTGGAGAAGCGTGGATGGAGAAGATTTTGCCGAAGCAATGAGTGAACTACATGAACAGGTAAAATTAAAATTGCAGGACAGCGTGCAGAAATATAAGCAACAAGCAGATTCAAGGTGGAGAGAAGTACAATTTAATGTTGGAGATGAGGTCCTCGCACACTTATGCAAAGAACGATTTCCTAAGGGCGCATATAATAAATTAAAATTTAAAAAAATTGTTCCCTGCAAGATCTTGCATAAATTCTCAGCCAACGCCTACGAAATTCAGCTGCCACCTGATATAGGCATATCACCTATTTTCAATGTGGTGGACCTATTCCCGTATACTGCCCAAGCAGAGGAAGACAATGTGGTACGGCCAGAACGGGACACCCAAGTTGGAGACAGTTCTTGGATGAGGCATATGCCTTCGGCTCAATCGCATGAGATTGAAGGGATTCTCAGTACACAGATAGCCAAGAAGACACGTAGGAAGGAGTATCTACGATATCTTGTCAAGTGGAGAGACCGTCCAATGGAGGACAGTTCGTGGCTCGACGCAACGCAGATACAAAAGGCTGGATATTCAGTGGAGGAGCTCATGGAACGGAGCCATGATTTTCTTTTACCCTGGGAGCCTAATGCAGGAGCATCTAGCTGACAGGGCAAAGACAAATGTGAAGTCGATGTGGTCTGTGAAGGGGACGAAGGAGTTAATTCACTGAATGGATAGCGTAATTGTTTTTTTTTTTTTATTCTTCTTTTATTAAGTTGCCTAAGTTAATTTAGTAAATTGTAATTAGGAACAATAGGAATGAGTTAGTGTCATTGTTTCCAGGCAGCTAATTTACTGTTGTAAAAACATGAAAAGAAAATATGTTAGACAACCATGAAAAGTTTTGTATGAGGAATAACTAATGTAACCAATTGAACATAACTAAAAACAGTTAGTGACAGTTTGAGAACACAGCTATTAAAAAGAGGGACAAAGCACAATGTAAGAGTTCGACTGACAAAATAAATAAAAAGGAGGAAAATATAATTTTTCTGTGCACATTCATCCCTACAGTGTCTCGAACACTATGTATAATAATTTGTGTAAAATTACTTTCGTGGAGACTGTTATTACACTACTACAGGTTATAAAACGAAAGAGGAGATAACCAAAACCAGAGGATAAGCGTTAGCACCCAGATTACAGGCGGACTCAACCAAACAATTAGACATAAAATCATTTATGTGAACAAATGGTACGAAGTCAGAAATTACAAGTCCAGATAAGCAAACAAATTTTGTAAACACCAGGTATGCGAATTTATAAATATATTCCAAATCAATTCCATAGCTGAATTCATAGAAAAATAAGACAATCATCCGATTCTTTGCTCATTTACAGTCTATTCGAAACAAAGGAACAACCCAGTTCATAAATATATGACTCATACTTATAACAAGCGGAAGCCAAACCCCATACTCCTCAGCTCGTTACTATAACCCAACGACAGTGACAAACTACAGAAGAATCAAATACAGACAGCAGCTCAAAGACCAAAGATATATCAACCCTACAGTTGTAACACTAAAGCCAAGTGAAAAAAACTAACAAACAGAATGACACTACCCGTGGTCAATTGGAACAGCTGAGTTTCCATGCGCCGAAACCCTCGGGTCGCTCTACCTGCAAAGAGAAACAACAAATGAAATGAGTTCTTGTGAAATGGAACACAAAGGAATCGAAAGTTGAAGAGAACAATCAATACATATCTGGTTAGCTTACCTGACGGAGGCAAGCCATAACTGCAACCATTCCTCCAGGGTTTTCCCCACTCACGAGGAGCCAAAGATGTTAGACAACTGAGAAAAAAGAAGAAGCATATATATCCAGCATAGAACAAGCGGACTTACCCAGATAAATGGGCAAAGGAACCGAAGAAATTCGCCACCACAGTTCTACTGGGCTCGTGGAGGAATTCAACTCGAAGCTGGAGAACATTACTAGGAACAACGCAACTAACAACTGACTGTAAGACTCGTGGAAAGCACAGACAATGAACCGAGACAAGGATGCACAGAGATGGAGACATACCAAGTTAGCTACCAAATATACCATAACAGTCGACATTTGAGAAGGAGACCATGAAGGGAGCAAACCTTACCAGGGTTTCATAACCTTGCCGGATGAATGGAAGAACTTCCAGGTCGAGCCCCGAATCAGTAAAGTAAGACCACAAACAAAAGGAAACCACATTGAAGCTGCGAAGACTGCGGAGAGCATACTGCTCGAAGAACCAGGAAAATAAAACCACGAACAAACAAAAGGAAACCACATTGAAGCCGTGAAGACCACCAAGAGCACACAACTCAGAGAACCAGGCGGAAAAACCATAAACAAATAAGAAATCCACAGTGAAGCTACGAGAGGCTGCCGAGAGCACACAGCACAAACGACCGAGAGAATAACGAATGAACCGAATGAGCGTGAAGGTGGTGAAACCCTTTACCAAGGCGGGCTCGTGGAACCGCAAGGAGGGACAGATGTCCATCAAACAAAAAACCATCCTACTGATCACCATAACCCTCATTTAATTCAACGCGGTTAAACAATTTGCATATATCAAAAATATCTCTGTTAAACATTATTATTTGCTAGTACACCCATCAAGTGAAACACGTTGACGGCGGGATCACGTGGGTTGGCCTCATTAGTTTTGTATCAAAACAATACAATATGAGATTAATACAGTCTTAACAGATTACGTGATAGACAAATAAAAGTCAATAAATGGATTCCTTATTAAATTAAATGAGATGAGATGATTGCATATACAAATAGTTGATTCAAGAATATATGAAAAAAAAAATATGCGTTAAAAATTGAATGCCCTGCAATTTAACGAGTAGTATTCACTTATGAGTCATAACCTGTTAGCCTAAATAGTCCACTTAATACTTATTATCAAGAGATTAAGAGACTTATTTTTCGAAAAAATGCATCATAGTATATGGCTATTATAATCACATTTATACACTCATATTAATGGACATAACTAAGTACAAGTCAATAATATAACTATAGCTCAGGTGATATAATTTCAGTTTATTTAAAAGACAAATTTACAAAAAAAATGACTTTAAATAATGAAATTAGATGCCTTATGGTTCAAAAATTTCAATGACATAATTAATCCATTATAGTATCTAATCAAACCTTGATAATCCACTTATCAATCATTATCCGCATATATATGTTTTTTTGAGAAATGCAAAATTATTTACAATATATTTTTATCTAAAGAATTACATATCACATTTATGCACTCATATTAGTGCATTTTATATGTAAACAATGAATAACTAACTTTGTGCCTTATTCATTTTCAATATGATATGATTGTAGTTACAACCACTAATTGATTTAAGCATATAAATTTATGAAAACTATCAATTGAGAAATCACATATATTATGCTTCAAAAGGATCAAATCATTTACCTATGGCACATTTCTCATTAACCTTAATAGTGAATAATGCATTGTGAATAGTGAATAATTCACATAATGTTTATCAAGTAAATTGTTATAATTTCTTTAGTAAGAATAGCACCTTTGTTTGCAAGGAGTTCTATTTGAAAACTTATATTTCACATTTATATATGATTAATGATACATATGATTAAACATAAGTCATTATAAAAAACATGCTTAGATGGTTCATATAAGATAATTTGAATGGCAAACAATTCATTTAAGAACACGCGCGCACAATTAGAAAAAAATTGATACAACAGTCATTGCAAAAACAATTATAAATAATAAGAAATAAACATATTAACATAATTGCCAATTTCCATCTATTTAAAAAAATATAAAATCATACAAATTGATTCAACAAAAACTATGTCCAAAATGTATTGAAAATTTGGAATGTACTATTCAACAAATTTATAAAAGAAATTATCTCCATGAACTACAATGAAGTACATGTTCTATTGAACATTCAAATGTACTCATGTTTTTGTTTGATACGATGAAGTGTCTTAAGAAAGGGGAATAAAACTTGCATAAGCCACATATCTTGCTCTTTTCCTGTATATGATTTTATCAAGATGTGGTTTGATCGATATCCCATGAATTGAGAAGTATGCTTTTCTGTATCTATTAGCAATACATTTGATTCTTAATAATTATCTCCATATTGGCACCACACATCAATCAACTTTTTCTCATAAAATTGTCTTGTTCTCCCTGCTTCCAATTTTGTTTGCAAATGACAATGAGATCTGTCCCATGCAAATTTAAAGTCCTCTATATCAATATTTGATTTTTCTAGTACTTTTCGGATGTACTTGTCAGTGACATTTAATGTCCATATTGCGACATCATAATTTCTTAAGCAATATTTTAATACCTCTGAATGAAAAGGCATTAAAAAATAGGACCTATCACCAAACTGCCAGTCTGGTTCTCTTTGAATATGAAAATCTTGTTCATCTTTGGTGTATGATTGGAAGAATACTCCTTCCATTTCGAATATCAACAACATCTTTTGACTAGTAGTAATTCCCATCTGCATTTGCACTGCAACCACATGTATGATATTAACATATCTCCACTTCAACACTTCATTGCTTAAGGACATAAAAACCTATCATTTTAAAAATGATGTTAATATTTATTATGAATAGTTTCCATTTGTATGCAAATGTAATTTTACAATGAGTTCAAAGTATCACAAAATACAAATACAATTGCCCCATTAAAATGAACAAACAAATAATATGTTTACTTTATACATACAATCTAATACCTTTATTTAATTTGTATGGAACAAAAGTATTATAAGAAAGCATTGACCCACCATTTAGATCATTAATTTTAAGAATTATAATGATTTATATAATTGCAATTGAAAAATATAATTATAATGGTCTAGCGCAACTAAACAAACTAATTTTTTTTATTAATTTTCGCATACAATATAAAACAATTTTTAAATTTCAAACCTAATTAATTATATGTTAATTTATAGAGTTTCTACCTTAGTTTTCTTTTGTGCTTCTTTTAGTGCAAATTGTATGTTTATTGTTGGTGTTACATACAACTTAATATAATTTTTCAACTTATATGGAATAAATAGGGTTATAAAAATGCAATGGGTCATCCTTCAAATTACTAATTTCTAAGAGGTATAACAATAACTTAAACCACATTTAAAGCAAATAATTGTAATGATCTAATTAAAACAAATAGAATAGTTACCTATTAATTTTACATACAATGTAATCCATTGTAAAACAAAAAATATAGCATAGGAAATTTTGATATGAAAACACTAAATGACCATTTATCTCACCAAAAATAAAGAAAATAAAAATATTTGATTTTTAGTAATGACAAACCAAATCAACAATTCTTTTACTAATGCTGTGAAATAAAAGTAATCAATCATGATGTCATACATATAACATCATGATATAGACATATGTAATCTTAAGGTACTTCTAAATATAATTGGACATCCTTCAAAATAGCTCGCACATCCGTAGCCTTGTTGAGTTTATGCAATATTCTCCATAGCTCATGGATAAACCAATTATCCCCTTGATTTGCTCCAATGAATGCAGGGGAAAGAATCACATTTTCTTTTGGATTCTCTTTCACTCTCTCAATTAAACAATCAACTATAATAGTATTGGTTGCATCATATTGGGTATGCATTTCCCACACTTTTTTCAATGATTTAGTGTGTATAACTTTCGTTGAATTGTCAATGACCTTATGTCCCTTTTGTGGCTTACAGTCTGAAGCAGTCCACTTAAACACAAATTTATTTCGTGATGTTTCTGAAACCAACTTTTTTAGAAATCTTGTTGTGCTTTGTTTCAAAGCTGTCGTTCAAATTGCAATGTCAAGAGATTCATTTTTGAAACACATTTCAAAAAATGATTTTGCATGTGGATGAGTCCAGAATAGTTTTTTCTCTGTTGTGTAATCAACATCAGCTCCCATTTTCTCAATATGCCCTTTTTTTGTTGCTTCATCATCAATGCTATGATAAAAAATGTCCTTTAGTTCAAAAATAACTAGTTTCTTTTCAGTTATTTTGGCTGCAACGCAATGGAAAATAATATAGTCAAACCATTTTATTCATGTTACAAAAGTTACTAAAAAAATTTTGAAACAAGACACTTACCTTGAGTGGTTTTTTCAATATTTATAGATGAAACAATAAGTTCTTTTATCATCTGGACAGGACCTGGAGTAAACATATTAAACCTTCAATCAAATACCGATTGTACTTATATTTAAACCTTCAATCAAATACCAATACCAAGAAAAACATTAGTAATGCAACCTTTAAAAAGGAACACACACACACACACAAACCTTAAACATTATTTAGATTGTTAATTTTACCCTTTTTATTTGTTCCTATAATAAAAATATACAACATTATGGTAGTTACAAGTATTTGAGTTTGAAGAATAATAAGATAAACAAGAAGACAAGTTATAAGTATCCAATATGACATTATCTTCATATTTGTAACGTTGCACCTCATCATCATCTTGGTTACCTTTATTTGTTTCCAAATTAAACATATAAAATATTTTGAATTGTGAAAATGAATAGAATCATTAAATAACAAGGAAAACAAGTGGACAAATTATAAGTACCTGATGTTATATTTTGTTCTTGATTGTAGTTTTGTGGGGCAATACCTTGGCCACTATTTTCATTCTCTTTATTTCCAACTATAACCAATATATGAAATGGATATGAATCACAATAAAAAAAATAATAATAATAATTTAGAATAATAATAAAATAAAAAAAGATAGAGATACAATGATTAATACTCATTTCTATCTCCATCATTCCATGGTCATTGTCTTGATTAATTTCATTCATCTCATAATTCCCTATAATAGTCGTCCAAAAATATTATGAATATGGAAATTAAATAAATTGAAAAATTATCAAGAGAAAAAACTAAACAAATTATGTACCTATTATGATAACTTCTTCCTCTCCTCCTTCTCCTCCTGTTTCCATCTCCATACTTTTTTCAACAACATAAGCACTATGTTGATTAATTTGTTTCTTCCCACTTTCATCATCGTCTGTTTTAGAATCTCCATCATTAGTCATTTAGTAAACACTTTGACAATTAATAAATATGAAAAAAATAGTATCCAATGTATTATAAGAAAATAAAGAAATGAATTGTAGTACCTGAAGTTTCCAAGAAGTTAATGGGTACTGGATTTGATAGTTGAAAAAATTTGTAATTGTTTAACATGATTGTCCTTTGTGACTCTGTTTGCACAACACATGAAATTCTTCTTCCATATGTACAACAGACCTTGATAAAAAATTTCCCCGCATAAAGAGATATAAGCACTTTTGCATCACTACATTGTTGGCGCTTTTCCACTAAATCCATCCAAAAATCATAATCTCTCCCATTTTCATCAAATGTGTCTTCGAATGTGTGAGAGTATTTTATAGCCTCCAAAATTTTTAATTCTAAAGTATAGAAATGTATAGTAAGAACTATATCATAACTATAATTGTTTTGGCAATTATATTCATAAATGCCACTAGTCATTTTATAGTTGAACTTGGAGTTCTTTATGGAAATTTCCAAAGACTGGCGTACATCATTACAAAACCAAAGTTCTACTAAGAGAACTGTAGTAAAGTCATTCAACTCATTTTTTTCGATAAAAAATCGAAAAAATTCAATGTAATACCCCTTGTTGAATTGTTCTTTTTTCAAAGCTAGTGTATCCAAAAAAACAAGGCCAGTATGTAAAACTGGTTGCAAATGACATGGAAAAGAGTGCAAAAGTGTCAACAAAAGATCAGGACCTCCAAAATGACATCCAAATTCAAAATTGTTATCAACCTATTGAACACTTGTTGATCCATTTATCATTCTGTCAAGGACTCCACATGCTTGCTGAGAAAGGGACTCTATCTTTGTATTACGCGTTCCTTTGAAATAAGTAGACCCATCCATCATGTTGCAAAAATTGGTGAATATGATATCATTAATTTCATAATGCTCAAGAATGTTGAATGCGGTAAGAGTCATCTCATTCAAGTTCTGATCATGACTTTGACAATATGTAACCATTTCATCCAATATTGTTCTGTTGGTTTTCAATTTAGAACAATAATCTTTTATTTTTATGGCATTTGTTGGATGATTAATTGGAATAGAAAACCAAATGGTTCCATCCAATAGCTTATCTGCTACTGAAGCAATTTCTTCCATGGTTAATCCCTGAAGGGGCTGAAAAGTAGCTGCTGTCAAACTGTGTAGACTATTTTTCTGGTAGTTCTCAAAATCAGGTTGGCTTGGAGAACACTTTAATGTGCCTAGTTGGTAACAGTTAAAAATAGTGTCCCATTTATCCCAAATAGGTTCATCAAGATATAAGAGAATTTTTTTATCAGAAAAATTTGTAATTGGACAATCGAAGAATGAGCACAACATTTCATCATCAACCTGATAAAATAATAAATATAAACTAATAAGAATCCAATGTAAAAACGAAACTGAATAAGGTGTTATAATCTAATGTGAAATCATCATAAATATCAGAAAATATGACTTATATTATCGGCTTTAGTAATTTATCTACAATAAAATTAGATACAATAATAAAATGTTAAATTTAAAAATAATTAAAATTACATACCTTGTCTTCAGCCATCTTAGAGCATCCAATCCTCCTTTTCTTTAATTTGTCATTGGCAATTAAGAAATGCCTTGCCGAGCACACACAATCAATAAATGGAGTTTTATAAAAATACATTATTTGCAGAATTTAATTGACAACAAATGCGGATCACCTAAGTGGGTTCAACTGATGGATGCAAGAATCGAGCATTGCCTTTTTTATATTTTTTTTTGCTTTTGTTGATACATTATATTTAGGATTTGTTAAAATTTCTTTCGCTGCTTGAATGGTATGTTGACCATCAACTATCCAAAAATTGATATTCTTAGAATTTAGTTCTGTCTCATTTATAATTTTGATAGAGTTGACCAAAGGATCAGGCTCATTGATGTCAAATGGAATCAAAAGAGCATCAGGTAATGAGGTTTGAAATTTTTCTAGGAATGATTTCACTAATACTTGAACATTTAAATCATCTCATGATCTTAATTTGAACACCTTAGGACCTTCTTTACATATTTCAATAGACACTATTCTATTAAATGAGTTTTAAAATAGATAGCAATGCTTGAAAGCTTCATGAATCTCATCACATTGATTTGCAAGGTTAGTTGTCTCAAATTCAACTTTCCTAGTTTTTTGAAATTCTGTAGTGGGCTTGAAATCACTTTCTTTTATGTTCTCCTCCAAATCAGATAAATATACTCTTCTCAAAGAAAGTAATTGAGAATCAATTTTATCATCTAGTATTTTATCAAAAAATTTACCCTTTTGTTGTAAATGAAGAAGTACAGATGATGTTTTTTTACTTCTTACATAACGATATCTCAGAATAGTGGTGATGCATTTTAAAAGATCTGCACAACTATTTAGTCCAGATTTAGAGAAGCTCTCAAAGTTATCCAACTTGAACATTGAATTTTTTATCATATTTGTTGAATCCGTACTTGAAGCTTCAATCAAATCTAGTATAAAATTTGTATACTCCACTTGACATGAAATTAATTTTACCTCATTTTCTTTAACCATTTCCACTTGAAAGTCAATGTCATTTTAATTGCAAGCATAGCAATTAATTATTATTCCTAATATCTCTGGTTCAGTTCCGTCTATTGATCCAAATAGGTACATATAAGGAAATATATTCATGGGAGTTTGTATTTGGATGTACAATCTTGCACGAACTCATATTTATTATTTGTATTGTATTTTTTAATTATTTCAAAAGTAGAAGTTGAAGGTGTTATTGATATTGCTTTTTGACTTGAATAACTTTTCTTTTTCTTAAGTGATGGTTGTAACATTTCATTTGATTTTGGGCCAACCAATTCTACAAATAATAGCAAAAAAATTATTTGCATTAATCAAAATTAAAATATAATTTCAAATATTGTCACATAATGTTCTTATAAATACTGAAAAACCACCTAATCTAACCATTTCCAAGATATTGTACATAAAATATAAAACCACCATACCAGTTGAAGGAGGCAATGTTTGTACACCACTTTTTTTTTGTCTTTTCTTCACTACTTTACTTTGAATTTCAGGCACACCAGATTCCGCAGTTTCTAGAAAAAAAAATTATGTAATACATGAAATACTAAATATTATTAAACAACCTTATAATATATGATTTCCATTTACATGCACAATAATAAATGG
>APFE030114254.1:44780-58282 GCA_000404065.3 Pinus taeda | reverse complement strand
AATATCTACTAGGTTTCCTTCCAGCACAAGCACAAGAACATTTCCAAAAGACATTACATTGTGAATAAACAAAAAAATTTGTATAGACCAAAATAACAACATATATACACAAAATTTATCTCTTATAGTCATGTATATTCTTAGTTTGCTTTAGATAAAATAATAGCAAAACACAATGAAAGAACATTAACTATGGCAATCATTATATTTTCTTCTAGATCTTTGTCTAGCATAAAGACAAACACATAGCAACTTTTCAAGGTGAAATAAATATAGAATGTGATAGAATTACTTCTAACATGAAGAAAATCACATTGCCAACAAGAATCTTGCAAAGCAAAAGAAATATTTGCATCCTAGATTTGCAAAAAAAACATTGTAAGGTGAAAGAAATCTATCACGTGCTAGAATTATTTTTAGCACGAACACATTCATATTTCCAAGAAAAACATTGCAAAACAAAACAAATATAGCACAAGCTAGATTTCCTTCTACCATAAACCACAAACATATTGTCATTAAAATATTGCAAGGCAAAGGAAATGAAACCCATGCTAGAGTATATTCTATCGCATACAAGAAGATTTCTAACAATAACATTGTATTGTAAAGCAAAAACATAAACACAATGTCAATAAAGTCATTGGAATAACAATATTTCCAGGGACATTTTACCTTTCCTTTTAGAGACTATGAAGTTTTAGTCCATGCCTACATAGACTATCGTTACAATATAAAAAAAATTAAACTTTGAAACGATTAGAAGGCCCTTCATATGGAATATGTGGTCTAAGAATGGGATAGTGTACAAATGTTTCCTCCTATAAAAAACAAAAGAACGTTGCAAATAACAACATTACAAGGTGAAATAAATATAATTCATACTATAATTCCTTCTAATGCGAAATTAATCACATAACAACATTGTAAGGTGAGAAAAATTTACTCAGAATTACATTTACTTATAACAAACATATAAATATCTCCAATGACAACACTACACGACAAAAAAAATCTAGCACAAGCTAGATTTTCTTTTAGCCTAAATAGAAACATGTTAGCATTAACAACATTGCAATGTAAAATAAAATCTAACATGTGTTAGATTTCATTTTAGTGCAAACTCGAGCACATAGAAATGTTGTAGAGTGAGAAGTCTATCAATTGCTAGATTTATGTCTACCACAAATACAATCATGTTGCCAACAACAACGTTGTAGAGTATAAGAATTCTAGATTGTGTTAAATTTTCTTCCAACACAAACACAAACACATTTTAATTTGAAAGAAATTTAACACATGTTATATTTCCTTTAAACGTAAACACAAGAACATAACAACATTGTAAGACTAAACAAGTTTATTGTGTGCTAGATTAACAACATTGCAATTTAAAATAAAATCTAACATGTGTTAGATTTTCTTTTAGCGCAAACTTGAGCACATAGAAACATTGTAGAGTGAGAAATCTAGCAAGCGCTAGATTTATGTCTACCACAAATAAAAGCACATTGCTGACAACAACATTGTAGAGTATAAGAAATCTAAATTGTGTTAAGTGTTCTTCCAACACAAACACAAGGACATTTAAATTTGAAAGAAATCTAACACATGCTATATTTCCTTCTAGCATAAACACAAGAACATAACAACATTGTAGGACTAAATAAGTCTATAATGTGTGCTAGATTAACAACATTGCAATGTAAAATAACATGTGTTAGATTTCCTTTTAGCACAAATTGGAGCACATAGAAACTTTGTAGAGTGACAAATCTAGCAAGTGCTAGATTTATGTCTAGCACAAATACAAGCATGTTGCCAACAACAACATTGTAGAGTGTAAGAAATGTAGCTTGTGTTGAAATTTCTTCCAAACACAAACACAAGCACATTTAAATTTGAAAGAATTCTAACACATGCTATATTTCCTTCTAGCACAAACACAAGAACATGACAACATATTAGGACTAAATAAGTCTAATGTGTGCTAGATTAACAACATTGCAATGTAAAAGAAAATCTAACATGTGTTAGATTTCCTTTTAGCACAAACTCAAGCACATAGAAACATTGTAGAGTGAGAAATATAGCAAGTCCTAAATTTATGTCTACCACAAATAAAAGCATGTTGCCAACAACAACCTTGTAGAGTATAAGAAATATCGCTTGTGTTGAAATTTCTTCCAACACAAACACAAGCAAATTTAAATTTGAAAGAAATATAAAACATGTTATATTTCCTTCTAGCACAAACGCAAGAACATAAAAACATTTTAGGACTAAATAAGCCTAACGTGTGCTAGATTAACAACATTGCAATGTATAAGAAAATCTAACATGTGTTAGATTCCCTTTTAGCACAAACTCAAGCACATAGAAATATTCTAAAGTGAGAAATCTAGCAACTGCTAGATTTATGTCTAACACAAATGCAAGCACGTTGCCAACAACAACATTGTAGAGCGAGAAATCTAACATGTGCTACATTTATGTCTACCACAAATACAAGCACGTTGCCGACAACAACATTGTAGAGTATAAGACTTCTAGATTGTGTTAAATTTTCTTCCAACACAAACCCAAGCACAATTTAATTTGAAAGAAATCTAACACATGTTATATTTCCTTCAAGCACAAACACAAGAACATAACAACAATGTAGGACTAAATACGTCTAATGTGTGCTATATTAACAACGTTGCAATGTAAAAGAAAATCTAACATGTGTTAGATTTCCTTTTACCGCAAATTCGAGCAGATAGAAACATTGTAGAGTGAGAAATCTAGCAAGTGCTAGATTTATGTATACCACAAATCTATCCTACCATCTATCCTACCATCTAAAGCGGAAACAAAATATATCCTACCATCTCAAGCTTTGGATAGAAAGCTTGGTAAAAGAGATGGATTTGGTCTTGGATAAGTCTCTCTCTAAGGAAAAGAGGTCCTCTGCATGGAGCTGGAAGAAGGGAGTTACCTAAAAATCTATCAGGAGTTATCTAGAAACTCCATACAAAAACATCACGTGTTTTCTTATCAAAGGATGGGCTTCCTCTCATAAACCAATAATTCATTGTTTCCCTATATCCCTTTGCAAAGGCTCTATCTTGTGACCCCGTTGTATTAAAGGCTCTTTCACCCACTATTGATAATATCGGCGATATTCGAAAATATCACGATATTTTTGGCAAAACGATATATCGCAGAGAAAATATCGCGATATTTTTTGTTTTGAAAATATCGTGATATTTCCAAAATATCAGCAAATATCGGCAAAATATCGGCTATGTTTAAGATTTTGGAAAAAAAAAAATTTTATGCTCGCCGATATTTTGTTGATATTTTCCCTGATATTGCCAATAAGATGTTTTCTGGACCCTCGCCAATATTTTTCCAATACCAATATTTTCAACATTGCTTTCACCTACCCTGTTGATCATATGCTCCAAGTACAAACTCAAAATACTATATGGAAGACACATAATCCTCATCCATGGGAGACATAACATATACATTTTCTTGGAGAGTTTCTTTCCTTGTCATTCTTACATTATTCCTCATGTTGAAAGAACATATCTCATTCTTACATTCTTACTCATGCTAAAACACCGCATGCCTCCATAGTTGGAATTAAATAAAACCAACCTAAGAAGCCAATGATCTTGAAATATGTGTGATTTTGTGCCAAGATAGAGGTGTCGTGGCATAAGTGGAAGGAAGGAATTTTTCTAAAATTGAAGACAAAGTATAGTAAAAAACATGAAATCTCATTACGTACTAGTTTAAATCAATGTTCACTGCAAGTAAGATAAGGTGTCCTTTAAATCACATTATAAACTAGTCTGAATCATCACTGCATTGAGCCACGGTATACGAATTGTAAGGATACCCAAAGAGTAGCAGTAGCTAAAATTTTTTATGCCAACACTATGTTACTAGAGGGAATGGATTCAATGGAGATCCAGACCTTGCGTTGTGTTTTTCTGAGTGGAAGAAGTCCCTAGAAATTAAAATTTTCCTGGAGATAGGGACAAGCAACTAATAACAAATGGAAGCACTAACAATGTATCAAGGAGTCAGGTTCCAGAAGGACATTGTGCAAAGGGATGTAGTTATTGTTGAGGACTCCAACATAATCACAAGATCATTGAAGTTGTTCCCTCCTCCTAAGCCTTGGCATGCATCTATCATAAAATGGTCCTGCTACTCAATGCATTTAAATAAGTCCACTATTTTCAGGTTAGAAAAAGATTCAACTCCCAAGTCAATCAGATGGCTAAGCAAGAATTTTTAGTTGAAGACTGCAACACAATCACAATACCACTGAAGCAGGAAAGAGCTCCCTCCTTTTAAGCCCTGGCATGCATCTATCATAAAATGGTCTTGCTACTCAATGTATTTAAAAAAGTCCACTATTTTCAGGTTAGAAAAAGATTCAACTCCCAAGTCAATCAAATGGCTTAGCAAGCAGTTTCAGAAGACAAAGGAACTCTCTGAGTATGTATCGAGGGGGAGGAAAATACATGTACACCTCAATAACATCATCAATAAAAAGTCCCAAGGAGAGGAAGCATGAAAGGTGGTACTCTCTACCCAAATTGTGATACATGGAAACAAAAGGAGTTTGGCTCACCAGATAAGGAGGCACAGGGATAGTTTGCTAATAGAGAGTTTGATAACTGGGATAGTTTGCTAACAGGGATAGTTTGATCACATGTTCCAAGTACAAACTCAAAATACTAATGGAAGACAGGTGATCCTCATGCATTGGAGACATAACATATACATTTTCTTGGAGAGGCCTGAGACTGAAGCATAGCTTGACATTCTTTTTTATTACATATTTCCTTGACAAGACGTTAGCATTCTTTTTACTTGCAGATTTCCACAGGCTTGGGGTCCTCTAGAAATTCTTCTAGAGTACAAGCTTCTGGGTTATGATCTTCCAGTGATTTTTTTTCATTTTTTAATTATTTGTGTTTATTATTATTATCTTCTCACTGAACATCTTGGTAGGCTAAAATTTCACCTCATCCCACTCTAAAGTAGAATGATTTAAAGAAAATGATTTGTTGATATTCCTACCTGGGAACAGAACTGGCAGTTAAGTTCTCATATTTGGTTACTCCTAGGATTAATCATTACATCATAGGTGTGCATAGGTTATACATTAGAAGATATATACAGTCATGTATACCCTTATCATTGGGAAGTGCAAATGTCATAATTCAACGGAGCACATGCTGTACTACCTTAAGGTGCATTACAAAACACAAAGTACAAGTTTGATACATCTTTGAAGTCAAGTCCACTAGGAACTAGGAACTATGTCTGATCAATGAGATTTCTGTAGGTCTAACAAATCCACAGTTGTGAATAATTATTCCCTACAAATACATGCCCAGATGGACAAAGTTGCAATGGATCTTGAGCATTTTGTTAGCTAATTGAGCACTGA
This sequence comes from Pinus taeda, assembly GCA_000404065.3. Classification (NCBI taxonomy): domain Eukaryota; kingdom Viridiplantae; phylum Streptophyta; class Pinopsida; order Pinales; family Pinaceae; genus Pinus; species Pinus taeda. The sequence continues at coordinate 52,821 of APFE030114254.1, read as the reverse complement.
AGAGGTGCCTTTTGCATAATGAGTAGGGTCTCGGCTGATGATCATCAACTTTGCTACTTGTGCCATCTCAATGCTCAAGACAAGGCTTTGAGTAGTGACAAAGTACAAGTCAGTGAGTGTGAGAAATAAGGGAGAGGTGTTACGTTTGGCTATGCCACTACCACAACTACATCTAGTAGAGCATACTTTGGATGAAAAGGTACCCTGCATCCTCTTGGGGTTATCTACTATGTGGTGGCCTCAGGATGATGGTAATGAAGGACGGAACTTCCAGTGATATTTATGTTTCCCAATGTTTTGGGATGGCCTTCAAAGCTAATCAATGATGACCCTCCCTGTTCTACTACGGTGTAGGTGTTCAGGTGCCATATCATTTATTGTTCATTGTTTTTTTGATGTGACTCACCCTTCAAGGTTTTAATTATGTTGATGACTGTACTGGACTTTGGGCCAAGGGTCTATTTTGTTCATAACTTCATATTTCAGTTGGATCTAGGCATTTAGTGCATAGGGGATTTTTAATGTTGCTCCTATGTGGACATTATGGTGGTGGTCCATCTATTCAAGCCACACATTCACACAATGAGTAGTGGATGATGGATCTAGTGGGCAGGTATGGGTTTGTTGGAGGGTTACATGTTTGAGGTGGAATTTAACTGGAGGGAGGAAGATGGATAAAATCAAAATCTGTGACCAAGTTCCTGGTGCAGACAGGGAACCTTGAAGGGGCTGTTAAACCAATCTTTGTACGAGGAAGAAGGGATGCAGCCCTGTGCCCCAAACATCGCTGACATAGAGGGGATTAGAATATATGCAGAAAAGACACAATTCAAAGGCCAAGGAGAAAGCAGATGAACCGAGTATATTGCATCAGATCTTTATAGGGGGTGCTTAGCACAAGCTACTGCACCTGTTCAAGTGAACCCAATCATATTAACTGCAAAAAAGGATTTGAATAAAAGAGAGAAGTATCTTTATGTTGGCTGCCTCCAGAAGCAACAAAAGAAAATATTAAAGTGTGATAGGAGAGGGTATTTTCATTTGAGTGCAATGCTTAATAAAACTTAGATGACCATTTTTTTCCTAAAATGCAATAAAGAGAAGCATTAAAACTTACTACACTGGAATTTTTCACAGGAGACAAATAAGCTCGAATAGGATAATAGGGTATTGATTAAAACACAATTAACAGACTTATAAACATTTATCAAGTACCATCACACAATTGGCTTGGTTAATATCAGCAAAAGGCATGGCTATTAGTGCAGCAATGATGAAGCATTTGGCACACGAAGAATACAACAATGCAACAGCTAGATATAGTATTTGAAAATGAAAAATAGAAGATACTAGAATTCCATAGTTGACATTGTAACATAGTGCTTGGCACAGTTAAGAAAGAAAATAAACATAGTTAGAAAAGGCTACTGATTGCAGCAAAGTAGGCACTTAGACATAACGAATTTAGATGCCCCATTTGTGGTTTGATATTCGTTTTTTTTCTCTGCATAATGAATTTCTGGGAGGAAACCCACTGGGTACTTCCCTTCATTCTGAGAACGGTAGCCAGGGTAAACTGGATTCTTCAGGGCTCAGGGCTAGCTCAACTGTCAGCAATTAGCTCATGAAGAGAGCAAGCATGTCACAAAGTGGAATGTGAACCCAGATGTAGGACGATAACTAGTTTCCTCTCAACAACTGGAGCTACACCCAATTGACCTGTGGTTTGATAATTGGCTAAATTTGATATATTTCTGTAATATGGTTCTCTCAGGGGGAGTGGGTATAGCAGATGGAGAATTACGTTAGATCAAGTCAGAAATGTGAGAGTAAATAGCCATGAGAGAAAAATCTATGGGAGACAAATTTTTCGTGTACGTAGAGAAGGATACTAAGAGCAAGGCTTAATGTGCAAAGGTGGTGGTATGCAAAACAAAGAAGGGAAAAAAAAGATCGATGGGATAAACAGAAATGTCTCCTCTCGTTTATATATTTTGCTGATTTGAAAAAAAGCTTACTCATTTTCATTCTTCTTCCTTGTCTGTTTGTTGTACCATTTTCTGCTGCTGTTGACTTCTTTCTCTTTGAAACCGGCCCATTTCTTTATCTCTTTATGTCCTCACCCATCCTCTTTCAAAATGTTTCGATTAAAGGTTTCCCCCATGAATTTCACATAAACTCATCATCGATATCTATTGATCTTCACCATTTGAGTCTCAGCAGGACCATTTTTGTCTCTGACACCTATTTCCATGGTTCTTTCATACCTTCAAAGGAGAAGCAACTTCAAGATGCACAACCATGAGAAAAGCATTGGGAAAAGATGAAGAAGACAATGGAGATGTACAACAGTAAAAATCTCTCTATTTCTAATTGATTAATTGCAAATAAATGATTGTCTCAAAGTGTGGTAATTGAGAAGACAACTGCCTTTAGAGTAAGTTCATTTTTTCCCTTTTTGAATGTAACATGGCATATTAAGGTTTAGGAATCCCCTGATAGGAAAGTTTCTTTGAATTTAGCACAACATATTAAGGTTTATGAATTCCCTGATTGGAAAGTACTACTAACGAACACTTAAAAATGGAATTACCATATGCTGCGATATCCATGATGGTTGGATCACCAAGAAACTAGTACTGTTATGTAGCATGGATGGACTGTTAAATTTGAAGACAGAGAATGGTTAGATCACCAAGAAACTAGTACTATTATGCAGCATGGATGGGCTGTTAAATTTGAAGACAGAGCATAGTAAGAAACATGAAATCTCATTACACACTAGTTTAAATCAATGTTCACTACAAATGAGATAAGGTGTCCTTCAAATCACATTATACACTTGTCTGAATCATCACTGCATTGAGCCATTGCTAACAGACAATTTGATAACAGAGACAGTTTGCTAACAAGGACAGTTTGATCATATGTTCCAAGTCCAAACTCAAAATACTAATGGAAGATAGGTGATCCTCATGCATTGGAGACATAACATATATGTTTCCATAGACGTTATCTGTTCACAACTAAAATTTCATTCCCTATGGGCCTTTCCACTATACGTGATTAATTAGCTTTACAAAAAACCCCTTTTCCAATCTATCTACTACCTGAGGTTATATAACCTTATCTTCTTCAAAAAAATCCTTACTTTATAACATAAGGGACATGATAGGAAGACTTCAAAAAGAAGTCTGTAGAATCTTTCATCACACCATCAATAACTTGTAAATATTTATGGCAACAGGGGACAAAGTCAAAGTCCCCTTTGATAACTCATTCGCTGAAGTATTGAGTTCATGAAGAATGTCCCTGAAAGAATATTTGTCGACGTCTGTTGAAGTGTTGAGTTCGTGAAGAATGTTCATGAAAGAATTTCATTTAAAAGATACAATTGAGTTATAAAAGTCCACCAACATGACATAGATTTATATTTATTAATTGATGCTTTCCTATTGGCCTAATCAATACAAGGTTGGAATCACTCATGATCTACAACTTAACACCTCTAAGCATAACAACCTCAATAAGTTTTCTTAGGGAAGTAAACTATGCTTGGTTAGTTGATCCTCTAACGAGAGAATATTGAATATGGAAATAGTGATCAAGAATGAGAAAAAGAACAACACATACCCCACAAATGCAAGGATGGTCTTAACTAACACCATAAATAAATAAACTCAAAATCCAAAGCTATCATTACTGATAGCTTAGGCTTCCTTGTGGGTATATCCTCCAACCTTTAATGAGCTAGATATAATAGAGCCAACAGTAATAGAAAGAAGAATGTCCTTGTCTTGAAAAATGCTAGAGTTCTTTGTTTACCAAATACCATATATGAATAACACTACAAGAGCTTCAAAGCATTTAAGAAACTTATTAAAGAACCAAACTTATGCACATTCCATCAAAATAACATAGGACCAAGGAACCTTTGGCTTGAGCTCAATGAAAAATTTAAATAGGATTTGAACAATATAACGACAGGAGATAAACAAATGATGAACATTTTCCTCATTGTTTTTGCACAATAGACATTGATGAGGCCCAACCTAACCTATTTTAATTCCACTTGCCCAAGTGAGAAGCTAATTTGATAAAGCTAACTACAATGTAATTATAATTTCCAAAGGAAAATGCAGTTATCATAATAAATCCCACCACCACTCACTTCTATTGAAAATTGAGATTCCATAATTACCTTATACCTTGTTTAACAGTGAAATCACTTCTACTAACTTTTGCCACCAAATTGGAACATATTTTATATCATCTTTAAGATTTCCTTGATCTTAGGCTTGACATTCTGGGTTATGATCTTCCAATGATTTTTTTTTAAATATTTGTGTTTATTATTATTATCTTCTCACTGAAAGTCTTGGTAGGCTAAAATTTCACCTCTTCCCACTTTGAAGTAAAATGATTTAAATAAAATGATTTGTCGATATTCCTAAATGATAGTCTCAAAGTGTGGTAATTGAAAGGACAACTGCATTCAGAGTAAGTGCATTTTTTCCCTTTTTGAATGTAACATGGCATATTAAGGTTTAGGAATCCCCTGATAGGAAAGTATCTTTGAATTTAACACAACATATTAAGGTTTAGGAATTCCCTGATTGGAAAGTACTACTAACGAACACTTAAAAATGGAATTACCATAAGCTGCAATATCCATGATGGTTGGATCACCAAGAAACTAGTACTGTTATGCAGCATGGATGGACTGTTAAATTTCAAGACAGAGTATGGTTGGATCACCAAGAAATTGGTACTATTATGCAGCATGGATGGACTGTTAATTTGAAGATAGAGTATAGTAAGAAACATGAAATCTCATTACACACTAGTTTAAATCAATGTTCACTGCAAATAAGATAAGGTGTCCTTCAAATCACATTATACACTTGTCTGAATCATCACTGCATCAGGCCACGGTATACGAATTGTAGGGATACCCAAAGAGCAGGCAATAGCTAAAATTATTTATGCCAACACTATGGAACTAGAGGGAATGGATTCAATGGAGATCAAGGCCTTACGTTGTGTTTTTCTAAGTGGAAGAGGTCCATAGAAATTAAAATTTTCCTGCAGATAGGGACAAGCAACTAATAACAAGCGGAAGCACTAACAAATGCATCAAGGAGCCAGGTTTCTGAAGGACACCTCAAACTAATGATCTATATCAGTATATGTCAAACAAAAAACAAATTCATACCACTTCAGTCCAATCCTAAAAAAACTTATTGTAGGAAAAAAAAATTGCAACTAACCAACCAATGTGAAATGAATTTTCAATGAAATTATCAAATATACTACACAAATTGATGATATATATATATATGAAAAACAGAGCATTTATCAACCAAAATTAAGACATCACTTCTGTAAAATGCCAGTCATTATACAATTGTTCTCTGCTTAAAAAAGTACCATACGAGTATTCCAAAGAAAAACTATGGGGATTTTTGTTCTATATCAATAATATTGTCTAATCCAATTGGCGAAAATACTAGTTGGTTTTGTCCTAAGCTATGTGGCCTCAACTAAACAGGTCATCAAGAGAAAAATGTTGGACTTATGGTTGAATCAACCTTCACAACAAAGACACGGTGAATTATTTCATTTGACTTATGTCTCGATTTGTAGATGGAAATGCAGTTTGTGTGGAGAACTAGTGTAGTAAGGGTATCTCAGATGCCGAGCTTTGTCTATCTCATGATAGCTACAATGGTCATAGAGGCAAACTACAAATAGTGGAACTGACAAAGACACTGTTTGAAAGAAACTAGGGGATGGGGCCTGAAATTTCTTGACAAAAGCCTTCATAATTCAAAATCAATACATTCACATGATCAAGAGGACTTTTGCAAGTCAGAATGTAACAATAATTTCGCAGTGAGCCCTAGCCCAGTTTCAACATGATGTCGATAAAAAATATATTATGGTGGCCCTCCCAAGAATGATTGGACTGAATTTCAACTTATAGTTCAATCTTTCCACTACTTGTAAACATGGATATTTTCAATTTTGAGGGTTGGAAAATGTGTTTTTTAATGCTCCAGATGTCACAAACAAACGGGGTTTATGTTTTGCAGGTCAGGCATTGTTCTATTGAACAAAATCTATGGCCATTTTGATGAATAATGATGGGACTTACAGTTCAGTCATTCCACTACTTGTAAGCATGGATATTTTCAATTTTGAGGGTTTATATGTTGCTTCATTGTGAAGGAAAATGTGTTTTTTAATGCTCCAGATGTTATTAACAAATGGTGTTTATGTTTTACAGGTAAGGAGTTGTGCTATTGAACAAAATCTATGACCATTTTGACGACTTATGATGGGACTTACAGTTCAGTCTTTCCACTACTTGTAAGCATGGATATTTTCAATTTTGAGGGTTTCTATGTTGCTTCATTGTGAAGGAAAATGTGTTTTTCAATGCTCCAGATGTTATTAACAAACGAAGTTTATGTTTTACAGGTCAGGCATTGTGCTATTGAACAAAATCTATGACCATTTTGACGACTTATGTTGGGACTTGTTACAACAGATAGTCCATGCCTAATGATATCAAAATATTCTATTCATGAAAAAGAAAGAGGGTGGTTTCGTATAAATATGGAAGCCTCTCAAATTAGTCTTCCTTTGAAAAAGGTGAAAGATATTGTTGAGAAACTGGCTAGGGATAGGTCACTAAAAGAACCACCAATTTGTATCTTTTCTGGACGTAATCTCGGTATCTCTCATCTCAAGCATTCTTGTGGTAATATGCTATTGAAAATAAGAAGACTTGTGTTAATATGCCATTGAAAATACACCAATTTGTATCTTTTCTGGATGTAATCTGGGTATCCCTTATCTCAAGCATTCTTGTGGTAATATGCCATTGAAAATAATAAGACGTCCTAACATTTCTACCCAGAAAGTGCATGGTGAAGATGTTTCGGAAGCGATAAAGCTTTTTCTGCTTATCAATGTCCTTCAAAGAACTTCAAGGCAAGACAAAATGATGTCAAGTAGCTGGAACAATCTTAAAGAGGACGAGGATATGGAAACAACAAAATGTACATTTATTTATTCCTATCAGAATGATATGTCAAGTAGCTTGTATTTTTCAATCTTGTACATTTATTTTATTCCTATCATATAACTTGGATTGCAAAAAAGCTCTCTTAAGACATTGTCTTCTCATTGTGCAAATTCATGCAAAGCTCATGTCATGGTTGTAACTTGTAACTGGCTGTGCTGTGATTGGTTGGCTCTCTTGTTTCTCATTGTGCAAATTCATGCAAAGCTCATGTCATGGTTGTAAGTATAGGAATCCATAGACTGTGCCCTTACCAGCTTGGGTGAAGATGGCTCAACTTAGTTGTCAGAAGAACAATTATTTTCTCAGCCAATGAGGTAACTTGGATTCACCTTTATGATAGCATGAATACTAGTATTATTTCAGTGGTTTCTGAGGCATTTCCATTCACATCTTATGATAAATAAATGTCTTTCAACTATTTGAATCACGGTACAATCACTACCTTGACTGCTTTAAAGGAAATTCACTGCTCAAATGGATTTGGTTAGTACTCCCTAAATACGATTGTGGGAAGATTTGCTAGTTCAATCCTAAAAGATCCTATATCATGGAACCTGATAGTCCTGCTATTTTTTATGCCTATGATCTGAATTTATTCCTCAAGCCAGATGGGATAAGGAAGTCTCGTCCTTTTACTGTCAATATTCATCTAGAAGACAAAGTTATTGACATATGTGATGGATATTCCTTGGTAGACAAATAAAGAGTATGTTATAAACACACCATTATTGAAGCTTTAAGTCAAGCAAATCCATTTCCACCTATAGATAGCTCTATTGTTGACAATAACAAAGTTGGACAGCCCCAGAAGATTGATTAAACCTGTAAACCCTCAATGACATATACAAATACAGTGCTGAGAATGAAAACGATGTCAAGAAAATCATTGATGAAGAATACAGGCTTGACCAAATAAAAAATTTCTCTCTAGACCACATCAAATGCAAA
>APFE030114254.1:3178-17384 GCA_000404065.3 Pinus taeda | reverse complement strand
ATACAAGAGTAAACGGATGCTAAACTATGACTAAATTGCTTCAAAAGGATAAAATCACACAAGGAAACTTATCAGTCAAGGGTGCGGAAGCGATAACCCATCCCTCTAGAAACTGATGGAAAGGAAATTAGAGCATGGACCATAGGTCTGGGAGATAGGCAGCGACTGTTGAGGCTCACTACAGCCTTAGACCTTCTCTCACACCAAAGCAGAAAATGCAAGTAAATGGAACGACAGAAAGTAAAATAGAACAACAAATAGGAAATGGAATAGCAAGTCTAAAATGGAACGACCGTAAATGGAACAACAAACTAGAATTAAAGGAATCTGAACAGCAAAATTTAATTAATGGAAATGAACAACAACAAAGCCAAATTAATAGCAATATTTACTCTGAGAATAAATCGAACAGCACAAGGAAATAGAACAGCATTGATTAATGATGGACTATGAAACAATGCTGGAAAGTCAAATATAAATACAGACGGCACACCTTAATAGTAATCTAATATGGTAATTCAATTATCAGTCTTAGTTATAAAGAATACGATTGTATTTTGTAATGGAACAGCAACGTCAATAGATTCAACAATTGCCAGGAAATATATTCTCTAAGATGAATTCAGGAATACCAATTTATGAAGGTCACAACACGGTTACGCTGTAATTGAACATCAATAACATTCTGTAAGGATTAGCAACATTATATCAATGATTAAAAGAACAACATTGCGTTACCAAGTCAAGATGAATCAATACTACATTCCTATCATAGAGAATGATATTGATCAATTGGACATAAATCAAATATAACAAAACCGTGATGTGAAATAACAAAACATACCATATTACCGAATAAAGATTGATAAGCAAACCATGCATGAAATAAAGATATAATATACAGCAGCAGCACAATCCACCAGTGGTTGGTCCCTTAGCCACCAGCGGATGCTGTTGGGCTACTTCAGATGAGAAGAATGAGCAGCAACTCCCAAATCATATATTAATCATCAAATTGTGCAATCATTACAACAGCAAAGCTTGAGAATTACAATGGCAATGCAACAATCCCTATCCTATCATGAATAATCCATCATCATTCTTGAATCTCCAATCCTGAATCCTCAATTCTCCATCCCCAAAGTCATCCTGACGTCATCCCCATCTCTCATCTCTGTTTTCATTTAAATAGAGAGATCAGAGAGAAGTTACCATAAAGATAAGTACAACATGATTTGTATTACAAAATTGGATTGTTTCCAACCAATTGATCAACAAGAAGATATATTTCCATTCATCTCTCAACAAAAGGAAGACGAATTTGGCTTTGTAGCTGAGATTTGGAGGACAGCCGCAACAACAAATCTGAGAAAATAATGTTGCAAGAACCCTGTGTTTCTCTCAGTACAAGCCGAATTTGGGCAAACCATTCTTCATTAAAGTTAATTGGGTCCGTTCTGGACAAAACCCATGTTCCATATTTTCCAAATTCTTCTTCATTTGCTCAGAATCGCAACCGTAAAATGTCACTTCTTATTCCAGCGAATTTATGAGTTGGCAGATTTAATGGTCAAATCTTCAATCTAGAAATTATCTTGGAGGTTAAAGATGGTAAATAATGTTACAACTAATTTATTGAAACTATCATTGATAAAATCATTCATAATCATCAATTTATTATCAATAAAGGAGAATAAATAATATTCATCAATAAGATCATAAATCATTTATAAAATGGATTTAAATGATAAATTATAACAAATGATATGATGAAGAATAGTGGAAATGGGCGGGATAAGTGTTCAAAAGTGATAATAATAATGGCATATTAACGACCCAACAACATGTAGGTTAGTTGGGGCTTTTTGCACATTTAGGTGATGGGGAGCACTATTTGCCATCATTATAAACCAAAGGAATATAGATGTTGTATGGGTATTAATGTGAGGATAATTTTTCCCCTTGACAAGGATGGCTTTGTTTTGGGCCTTGGACATCATCTAAGGAGAAACACCATTATCATCCCAGGGCGTACGAGTGGTTTTGGTTGGTTTAGTAATAATACGGACTGTGCACATGGTACAAAACCACCTCTGAGTGCCTCTAAGGTGAACGGTTGGCCTAATGGTGCTCATCGCCAACATCAAGGTTTCTTGTTGGTGGCTAGTGTCCTACCTACTAATGTCTACTATCCAATATTGTGAAATTTTGATAGGTCGATGTACCAACAAGTAATACATTGCATTAGTGTAGGTTGACCTTGTTAAGGTGTCCTTCATACAGTCAGCTTGAAATTTGACCTCTCGATGGACTATAGTCCCCAACCATGGAGTGAGAGTCCTTGAACCCTCTATCTCCATGAGCTAAATTATTGATAATGTAGGATGATATGCTAATATCGAGGCCATGCTTGACATTTTGATAGGTCGATGTACCAACAGCTAATACATTGCATTAGTGTTGGTTGACCTTGAGGTGTCCTTGATACAGTTAGCTCGAAATTTGACCTAGACTTGATGGACTATAGTCCCCAACCATGGAGTGAGAGTCCTTGAACCCCCTATCTAGATGAGCTAATGGATAATATAGGATGATATGCTAATATCGAGGACAAGCTTGACATGGCATATAGGTTAGTTGGTGCTTTTTGCACATTTAGGTGATGGGGAGCACTATTTGCCATCATTATAAACCAAAGTAATATAGATGTTGTATGGGTGTTAATGTGAGGATAATTTTGCCCCTGGACAAGGATGGCTTTGTTTGGGGCCTTGGACATCATCTAAGGAGAAACACCATTATCATCCCAGGGCATATGAGTGGTTTTGGTTGGTTAAGTAATAGTACAAACTATGCACATGGTACAAAACCACCTCCCAGTGCCCCTAAGGTGAATGATTGGCCTAGTGGTGCTCATCCCCAACATCAAGGTTTCTTGTTGGTGGCTAGTGTCCTACTTACTAATGTCTACTACTCAATATTGTGACATTTTGATAGGTTGATGCACCAACAACTAATACATTGCATTAGTGTTGGTTGACCTTGAGGTGTCCTTGATACAGTTAGCTCGAACTTTGACCTAGACTTGATGGACTATAGTCCCCAACCATGGAGTGAGAGTCCTTGAACCCCCTATCTAGATGAGCTAATGGATAATGTAGGGTGATATGCTAATATCGAGGACATGCTTGACATGGCATGTAGGATAGTTGGGGCTTTTTGCACATTTAGGTGATGGGGAGCACTATTTGCCATCATTATAAACGAAAGTAATGTAGATGTTGTATGGGTGTTAATGTGAGGATAATTTTGCCCCTGGACAAGGATGGATTTGTTTGGGGCCTTGGACATCATCTAAGGAGAAACACGATTATTAATCTAGGGCATACGAGTGGTTTTGGTCGGTTAAGTAATAGTACAGACTGTGCACATGGTACAAAACCACCTCCCAGTGCCTCTAAGGTGAACGATTGGCATAGTGGTGCTCATCGCCAACATCAGGGTTTCTTGTTGGTGGCTACTGTCCTACTTACTAATGTATACTACCCAATATTGTGACATTTTGATAGTTCGATGTACCAACAACTAATACATTGCATTTGTGTTGGTTGACATTGAGGTGTCCTTGTTACAGTTAACTCGAACTTTGACCTACACTTGATGGACTATAGTCCCCAACCATGGAGTGAGAGTCCTTGAACCCCCTGTCTAGATGAGCTAATGGATAATGTAGGATGATATGCTAATATTGAGGACAAGCTTGACATGGCATGTAGGTTAGTTGGCGCTTTTTGCACATTTAGGTGATGTGGAGCACTATTTCCCATCATTATAAACCAAAGTAATATAGATGTTGTATGGGTGTTAATATGAGGATAATTTTGCCCCTGGACAAGGATGGATTTGTTTGAGGCCTTGGACATCATCTAAGGAGAAACACCATTATCATCCCAGGGAATAAAAGTGGTTTTGGTTGGTTAAGTAATAGTACAGACTGTGCACATGGTACACAACCACCTCCCAGTGCCCCTAAGGTGAACGGTTGGCCTAGTGGTGCTCATCGTCAACATCAAGGTTTCTTGTTGGTTGCTAGTGTCCTACTTACTAATGTCTACTACCCAATATTGTGACATTTTGATAGGTCGATGTACCAACAACTAATACATTGCATTGGTGTTGGTTGACCTTGAGGTTTCCTTGATATAGTTAGCTCGAACTTTGACCTAGACTTGATGGACTATAGTCCCCAACCATGGAGTGAGAGTCCTTGAACCCCCTATCTAGATGAGCAAATGGATAATGTAGGATGATATGCTAATATCGAGGAAAAGCTTGACATTGCATGTATGTTAGTTGGGGATTTTTGCACATTTAGGTGATGGGGAGCACTATTTTCCATCATTATAAACCAAAGGAATATAGATGTTGTATGGGTGTTAATGTGAGGATAAGTTTTCCCCTGGACAAGGATGGCTTTGTTTGGGGCCTTGGACATCATCTAAGGAGAAACACCATTATCATCCCAGGGCATACAAGTGGTTTTGGATTGTTAAGTAATAATAAAGACTGTGCACATGGTACAAAACCACCTCCCAGTGCCCCTGAGGTGTACGGTTGGCCTAGTGGTGCTCATCGCCAACATCAAGGTTTCTTGTTGGATTCTAGTGTCCTACTTACTAATGTCTATTACCCAATATTGTGACATTTTGATATGTTGATGTATCAACAACTAATACATTGCATTAGTGTTGGTTGACCTCGAGGTGTCCTTGATACAGTTAGCATGAAATTTGACCTAGACTTGATGGGCTATACTCCCCAACCATGGAGTGGGAGTCCTTGAACCCCCTATCTAGATGAGATAATGGATAATGTAGGATGATATGTAATATCGAGGACAATCTTGACATGGCATGTAGGTTAGTCGGGGCTTTTTTCACATTTAGGTGATGGGGAGCACTATTTGCCATCATTATAAACCAAAGGAATATAGATGTTGTATGGGTATTAATGTGAGCATAATTTTTCCCCTGGACAAGGATGGCTTTGTTTGGGGCCTTGGACATCATCTAAGTAGAAACACCCTTATCATCCTGGGGCATACAAGTGGTTTTGGTTGGTTTACTAATAATACAGACTGTGCACATGGTACAAAACCACTTCCGAGTGCCTCTAAGATGAATTGTTGGCCTAGTGGTGCTCATCGGCAACATCAAGGTTTCTTGTTGGTGGCTAGTGTCCTACTTACTAATGTCTACTACCCAATATTGTGACATTTTGATTGGTCGGTGTACCAACAACTAATACATTGCATTAATGTTGGTTGAACTTGACGTGTCCATGATATAATTAGCCCGAAGTTTGACCTAGACTTGATGGACTATAATCCCCGACCATGGAGTGAGAGTCCTTGATCGCTCTATGTTGATGAGCTAATGGATAATGTAGGATGATATGCTAATATTGAGGACAAGTTTGACATGGCATGTAGGTTAGTTGGGGCTTTTTGCACAATTAGGTGACGGGGAGCACTATTTGCCATCATTATAAACCATAGGTATATAGATGTTGTATGGGTGTTAATGTGAGGATAATTTTGCCCCACAAGGATGTATTTGTTTAGGGCCTTGGACTTCATCTAAGGAGAAACACCATTATCATCCCGAGCTATACGAGTGGTTTTGGCTGGTTCAATAATAATACAAACTATGCACATGGTACTAAACCACCTCTGAGTGCCTCTAAGGTGAATGGTTGGCCTAGTGGTGCTCATTGCCAACATCAAGGTTTCTTGTTGGTGGCTAGTGTCCTACTTAATAATGTCTACCACCCAAATTGATGACATTTTGATAGGTCGATGTACCAACAACTAATACATTGCATTAGTGTTGGTTGACCTTGAGGTGTCCTTGATACAATTAGCCCGAAATTTGACCTATACTTGATGGAATATAGTCCCCAACTATGGAGTGAGAGTCCTTGATCCCTCTATCTCAATGAGCTAATGAATAACGTAGGATTATATGCTAATATTGAGGACAATTTTGACATGGCATGCAGGTTAGTTGGGGCTTTTTGCACAATTAGGTGATGGGGAGCACTATTTTCCATCATTATAGACCATAGGTATATAGATGTTGTATGGGTGTTAATATGAGGATAATTTTGCCCCACAGGGATGGCTTTGTTTAGGGCCTTGGACATCATCTAAGGTGAAACACCATTATCATCCCAAGGCGTACGAGTGGTTTTGGTTGGTTCAGTAACCCAACACGACTTCCTAAGAATAGTAAATCCTCCTTACTACTGCTGCGTGGTGATCCAGGAAACAAGATCTGGGTTTTTATTGCTTATCGAAGGGAAAGCATTCCTCCACTCAAGGAGTTTTCCTCCTATCCACTTGTACAAACAATAGGCTTGAGTAGGATAATAGGATAGAAGAAAATCATAGGAAAACATGTGAATAACATGAGAGATTTAGATTCCAAGATTTTTTTGTAACTTTGTCATCTACAAAGTTACAAACAACATGTTTGTTAATCGAAGTGATGTTTGATTTCAGCACTTAGTTTAGCTTTCTTCTAAGGTTTTTAAGTTTCCTTGTGTTAACTTGGCCCATTGACCTAGGTGGTCAATATCCCTCTTGTATCATTTATGTTCACATATTTGTTTATGAGCAATTTTTTCTTACAGCTTATCTTAACATTTGTTGATGATAGTTGTGGCACTCTTACATTAGTTAGATAGAATTTTTACTTTGAATTTAGTTCATTTCCATTACTATTTTTAATTTTTTGTTCATTATGTGTTATTCGTTGTTACTTACACTCTACTCTATTTTGCAAGTACAAAAAACACTACAACCTCAACCTTGCATTTTGGTAGATTAACCCTACCAAAAGTTGTTTTAATGCATTGGATACGTTCACTTTCCAATTTTCCAACTTTTCATTAGCATCATTGCCATCCAATACACATTTAGCATATTCACCTTCAGATTAGACTGTTTCTTGTAGAAAAGGAAGGACACATGTAGCAGTTTGCAACCCAACTTCTAAGCTTTCCCAAATTCACACGAAACATAAGATAATCCGTGATTCAACGATTTGGGAAACTTTTGAACAAACAGATAATTAGTGATCCGTGTGCTTTGATAATCTGTGATCTGTGTGCTTTGATAATCCGTGATCTGTGTGCTTTGAGGAGCGGATGCACACATTATATCCAATATGGTCGGGGGGTATCATGTAGCATTAACAGGTGAGGCGCATCTGTCAACAACCCTTTCGAATGGCCAAGACAGTTTTATAAGCTCTGCATTTAATTCCATTTTTTTTCTGTGAGGTCATTCTTCCATAGTTTTTTCCTAAAACAAGTATGTGTTTAGGCTTTCTGTTTGTTTTATTAAAAAATATCTCTTTGAATAAATTATTATCATATCCTGTTGCCTGTTCAGATTGTTGGGCTACCCTTAGATTATATCTTTTTTTATTTTGCAAAATTTAAACACATATCCAACCCATTTCCTTGTAAGCTCTACTAAGCATAGGATGATAATTCATTGCATTTTCTTGGATCAGATTCTAGCTTAGTTATTTCCTCTACTTTTGGGCATATGCAAAGTTAAGTGCATTTTAATGGAATTTGATTACTTGTTTCTTTGTGTTAATATATTTTCAAATTTCCTTGCTGACACTCTGACATCAATGTAAGTTCATCCATATGGCATGAATAGAATGCTCATCAATCTGAGTCGAACATGGTCAACCCTTGACCCAATACAGCTCCAAAAAACTATGATAACTGCTTGCTGCACTAGCTGTAACTTCTTTATTAGATATGGCATCAACATTCAATCCTCTTCCTTCACACAGTTACCAATCCATGACCTAGAGGTGCAGCTCCACCATTGTCACGCTTGCACGTCAATACCTTTGCTGCTAGCTATGTCCTGTGGTCTAGCCTAGCAGCAAGTCTGGCCTCTAATCTTCATTCAACAAATACTATCAATGCAGTAGTATAAGTTGTACAAGGACTTGACTCAATTTGAGTGTACTGATTTGAACTTTGGTCTAGGACAGATTTCATTAATATAATATGACTGTAGGTTACCAACCTTATAAACAGTCCTCAGGAATAGTTTCAATCTATATGTTGTCATCATCATGTTGCCACTGAAATACTAAGACGTGCTAGATCTCCTTACTTGAACAACACCTAAAACACATCCTTTAGGACTGTGTATTGAGTCTTTGCTATTGTGGATTAGGGGTTCATGTAGGCTCCCTTTGATTGCGTCTTAGCTGTGAATAGAAAACTGCAACTAGGGCTCTTTTGGAGCTTTCTTTGACAGCGTATGGAAGCCTCCTTGCTGTGATGAAGAACCTTCTTTTGGGAAAGTGAAGGAGCCTCTCTTCACTGTGATTTAATCCTTGTGAGTGCACCTTTTCCAGGCCCCAAAATTGTCCATCAACATTGACTTCATGTGGATTTGTTAGAGGTTTGTTGTCTACATTTCCTTTTAAAAATCTAGTGCATGAATGATTGTCCACATGTTCATGGAGAAGAGAACATATTTGCATTTGATGTGGTCCAGAGAGAAATTTTTTATTTGGTCAAGCCTATATTCTTCATCAATGATTTTCTTGACATCGTTTTCATTCTCAGCACTATAGTTGTATATGTCATTGAGGGTTTACAGGTTTAATCAATCTTCTAGGGCTGTCCAACTTTGTTATTGTCAACAATAGAGCTATCTATAGGTGGAAATGGATTTGTTTGACTTAAAGCTTCAATAATGGTGTGTTTATAACATACTCTTTGTTTGTCTACCAAGGAATATCGATCACATATGTCAATAACTTTGTCTTCCAGATGAATATTGACAGTAAAAGGATGAGACTTCCTTATCCCATCTGGCTTGAGGAATAAATTTAGATTGTAGGCATAAAAAATAGCAGGACTTCTTTTAGGATTGAACTAGCAAATATTCCCACAATCATATTTAGGGAGTACTAACCAAATCCATTTGAGTAGTGAATTTCCTTTAAAGCAGTCAAGGTAGTGATTGTTCCGTGATTCAAATATTTGAAAGACATTTATTTATCATAAGATGTGAATGGAAATGCCTCAGAAATCATTGAAATAATACTAGTATTCATGCTATCATAAAGGTGAATCCAATTTACCTCATTGGTAGAGCAAATAATTGTTCTTTTGACAACTAAGTTGAGCCATCTTCACCCAAGCTTGTAAGGGCAGAGTCTATGGATTCCTATACTTACAACCATGACATGAGCTTTGCATGAATCTGCACAATGAGAAGCAGAAGAGCCAACCAATCAGAGCACAGCCAGTTACAAGTTACAACCATGACATGAGATTTGCATGAATCTGCACAATGAGAACACAATGTCTTAAGAGCACTTCTTTGCAATCCAAGTTATATGATAGGAATAAAATAAATGTACAAGATTGAAAAATACAAACTACTTTACATATCATTCTGATAGGAATAAAATAAATGTACATTTTGTTGTTTCCATATCCTCGTCCTCTTTAGGATTGTTCTAACTACTTGACATCATTTTGTCTTGCCTTGAAGTTCTTTGAAGTACATTGATAAGCAGAAAAACCTTTATCGCTTCCAAAACATCTTCACCATGCACTTTCTGGGTAGAAATGTTAGGACGTCTTATTATTTTCAATGGCATATTACCACAAGAACACTTAATTTGAGAGGCTTCCATATTTATATGCAACCACCCTCTTCCTTTTTCATGAGTAGAATATTTTGATATCATTGGGCATGGACTATCTGTTGTAACAAGTCCCAACATAAGTCGTCAAAATGGTCATAGATTTTGTTTAATAGCACAATGCCTAACCTGCAAAACATAAACCCCGTTTGTTAATAACATCTGGAGAATTAAAAAACAAATTTTCCTTCACAATGAAGCAACATAGAAACCCTCAAAATCGAAAATATCCATGCTTACAAGTAGTGGAAAGACTGAACTGTAAGTCCCATCATAAGTCATGAAAATGGTCATAGATTCTGTTCAATAGCACAATGTTTGACCTGCAAAACATAAACCCCGTTTGTTAATAACATCTGGAGCATTAAAAAACACATTTTCCTTCACAATGAAGCAACATATAAACCCTCAAAATTGAAAATATCCATGCTTACAAGTAGTGGAAAGACTGAATTGTAAGTCCCATCATAAGTTGTCAAAATGGCCATAGATTTTGTTCAGTAGCATAATGCCTGACCTGCAAAACATAAACCCCATTTGTTAACAACATTGGAGCATTAAAAAACACATTTTCCAACCCTCAAAATTGAAAATATCCATGTTTACAAGTAGTGGAAAGACTGAACTATAAGTTGAAATTCAGTCCAATCATTCTTAGGAGGGCCATCATAATAGCATTTTTATCGACGTCATGTTGAAATTGGGGTAGGTCTCACTGCGAAATTATTGTTGCATTTTGACTTGCAAAAGTCATCTTGATCATGTGAATGTATTGATTTTGAATTATGAAGGCTTTTGTCAAGAAATTTCAGGCCCCATTCCCTGGTTTCTTTCAAACAGTGTCTTTGTCAGTTCCACTGTTCATAATTTGTCTCTATGACCATTGTAGCTATCATGAGATAGACAAAGCTCAGCATCTGAGATACCCTTACTACACTAGTTCTCCACACAAACTGCATTTCCATCTACAAATCGAGACATAAGTCTGGAATGAAATAATTCACTATGTCTTTGTTGTGAAGGTTGATTTAACCATAAGTCCAACATTTTGTTCTTGATGACCTGTTTAGTTGAGGCCACATAGCTTAGGACAAAACAAACTAGTATTTTCAGCAATTGGATTCGACGATGTTATTGATATAGAACAAAAATCCCCACAGTTTTTGTTTGGAATACTCGTATGGTACTTTTTTAAGCAGAGAGAAATTGTACAATGATTGGCATTTTATAGACGTGATGTCTTAAAATTGGTTGATAAATTCTCTGTTTTTCATATATATATATCATCAATTTGTGTAGTATATTTGATAATTCATTGAAAATTAATTTCACATTGGTTGGTTAGTTGCAAATTTGTTTTCCTACAATAAGTTTTTTTAGGATTGGACTGAAGCGGTCTGAATTTATTTTTTGTTTGACATATACTGATATCAGTAATGATAGCTTTGGATTTTGAGTTTATTTATTTATGGTGTTAGTTAAGACTAGCCCTGCATTTTTGGGGTATGTGTTGTTCTTTTTCTCATTCCTGATCATTGTTTCCATATTCAATATTCTCTCGATAGAGGATCAACTAACCAAGCATAGTTTACTTCCCTAAGAAAAATTATTGAGGTTGTTATGCCTAGAGGTGTTAAGAAGTTGCAGATCATGAGTGATTCCAACTTTGTATTGATTAGGCCAATAGGAAAGCATCAATTAATAAATATACATCTATGTCATTTGTTGGTGGACTTTTATAACTCAATTATATCTTTTAAATGAAATTATTTCATGAACATTCTTCACGAACTCAACACTTCAACAGACTTTGACAAATATTCTTTCAAGGACATTCTTTATGAACTCAATACTTCAGCGAATGAGTTATCAAAGGGGACTTTGACTTTGTCCCCTGTTTCCATAAATATTTACAAGTTCTTGACGGTGTGATGAAAGATACTACAGACTTATTTTTGAAGTCTTCCTATCATGTCCCTTATGTTATAATGTAAGGATTTTTTTGAAGAAGATAAGGTTATATAACCTTAGGTAGTAGATAGATTGGAAAAGGGGTTTTTTGTAAAGCTAATTAATCACGTATAGTGGAAAGGCCCATAGGGAATGAAGTTTTAGTTGTGAACAGATAATGTCTATGAAAACGTATGTGTTATGTCTCAAATGCATGAGGATCACCTGTCTTCCATTAGTATTTTGAGTTTGTACTTGGAACATATGATCAAACTGTCCCTGTTAGCAAACTATCTCTGTTATCAAACTGTCTGTTAGAAATGGTTCAATGTAGTGATGATTCAGGCAAGTGTATAATGTGATTTGAAGGACACCTTATCCCATTTGCAGTGAACATTGATTTAAACTAGTGCGTAATGAGATTTCATGTTTCTTACTATACTCTGTCTTCAAATTTAACAGTCCATCAATGTTGCGTAACAGTACTAGTTTCTTGGTGATCCAAGCATACTCTGTCTTCAAATTTAACAATCCATCCATGCTGCATAATAGTACTAGTTTCTTGGTGATCCAACCATCATGGATATCGCAGCATATGGTAATTCCATTTTTAAGTGTTCATTAGTAGTACTTTCCAATCAGGGAATTCCTAAACCTTAATATGTTGTGTTAAATTCAAAGGTACTTTCCCATCAGGGGATTCCTAAACCTTAATATGCCATGTTACATTCAAAAAGGGAAAAAATTAACTTACTCTGGAGGCAGTTGTCCTCTCAATTACCACACTTTGAGGCTATCATTTATTTGCAATTAATCAATTAGAAATAGAGAGATTTTTGTTGTCCTACATCTCCATTTTCTTCTTCATCTTTTCCCAGTGCTTTTCTCATGGTTGTGCATGTTGAAGTTGCTTCTCCTTTGAAGGTATGAAAGAACCATGGCAATAGGTATCAGAGGCAGAAATGGTCCTGCTAAGACTCAAATGGTGAAGATCAATAGATATCAATGATGCGTTTATGTGAAAATCATGGAGCAAAACTTTAATCGAAACATTTTGAAAGAGAATGGATGAGGACATAAAGAGATAAAGAAATGGCTGGTTTCAAAGAGAAAGAAGTCAACAACAGTGGAAAATGGGACAACAAACAGACAAGGAAGAAGAATGAAAATGAGTAAGATTTTTTTCAAATCAACAAAATATATAAACGAGAGGAGACATTTCTGTTTATCCCCTTGGTATTTTTTTTCCTTTCTTTGTTTCGCGTACCACCACCTTTACACATTAAGCCTTGCTCTTAGTATCCTTCTCTACATACACGAAAAATTTGTCTCCCATAGATTTTTCTCTCATGGCTATTTACTCTCACATTTCTGACTTGATCTAACGTAATTCTCCATCTGTTGTACCCACTCCCCATGAGAGAATTGTCTTACAAAAATATATCAAATTTGGCCAATTATCAAACCATAGGTCAATTGGGTGTAGCTCCAGTTGTTGAGAGGAAAGTATTTATCCTCCTACATCTGGGTTCATATTCCACTTTGTGACATGCTTGCTCTCTTCATGAGCTAATTGCTGATAGTTGAGTTGGCCTTGAGCCCTGAAGAATCCAGTTTACCCTGGCTACCATTCTCAGAATGAGGGAAAGTACCCAGTGGGTTTCCTTTGGAAATTCATTATGCAGAGAAAAAAAAGAATATCAAACCACAAATGGGACATCTGAATTCTCTATGTCCAAGTGCCTACTTTGATGCAATGAATAGCCTTTTCTAACTATGTTTATTTTCTTTCCTAACTGTGCCAAGGACTATGTTATAATGTTAACTATGGCATTCTAGTATCTCATATTTTTCATTTTCAAATACTATATCTAGCTGCTGCATTACTGTATTCTTCATGTGCCAAATGCTTCATCCTTGCTGCACTAATAGCCATGCCTTTTGCTGATATTAACCATGTCATTTGTGTGATGGTATTTGATAAATGTTTATAAATGTTGATCAGGAAATACCAATTAATCATAGTTAAATGGTTAATTACATGTGTGGTCTCAATTGCATGTTTTCTTTACCCAAATAAAGGGGGTTTGAAGAGTTTATTGTTGCCAACGATCTTCAAAACAATTGAGCTTACTATTTCCAGGGATAATTATTTGGATAGAATGCTTATTATTTTTTCCTGAAACTTTATATATTTTTACTGTTTAAATTTTTTGTTTTAAGAGCCACAGCATATCTACTGCCTATGAATTTTGAATTCCAAAGTTGGTTAATAAGGTATCCACAATCTAAATTCAATTGTATTTACTTGTATGAGGAATTACAAATACAATGCACTTATTAAATTGGAGATGAAAACTGAATTACTAAATAGTTTGAGTTAACAACATTTCAATACTGAGACAATCTTCTATTACAAGTGAAAAGAGTGCTGAAATATGGTCATTTGTTTGGAATTCACTCTATGTGCCATTGTACCCAGTTAGTTTTATTGTTCT
>APFE030114248.1:0-12051 GCA_000404065.3 Pinus taeda | reverse complement strand
TTTTGAATTTTTAATGTTTTTCGTGGTCATGATAAAATCTTTTGCGCCATTATTTCAAAATTTTGAAATTTTACCCTTGAAAAAAAAGTGTTATTTCGGCGTCAACACTTTTCGTTTTGAGGGTGTTTTTTGCACACAATTTACCATTGAAAAAAAAAGTGTTATTCGAACATCAAGACTTTTCGTTTTGAGGGTGTTTTTTGGACAATTTTTGCACAAAAAATTGGTTTTCACCTCCATTTTTAAAACATGTTGAAAATTTACCCTAGAAAAAAAAAGTGTTATTCCAGCATCAACACTTTTCGTTTTTAGCACTATTTTTGATGTTTTTATGGGGTCTTTTGGCCAGAGTTCCCATTTCAAAGTTTACATTGTTTAAAGAAATGAAAAGAAAAACATGCATAATGCATTCAGAAGTTTGTGTGTGCTTGTAGGAATCATATAGGGAAAGTTGCATTAGATGTGCTTTATGCTCTTTGTTTAAAGATTTTGATTGCTCTATCCCTTTTAGTTACAATTTTCATTATTTAAATCAAATGAAAAGAATGTTTCTTATCTTAGTTGCATTCTAGGAGTTTCAGAAACATCAAGCGATGAACCTGAAAGGAAAACTTTTAAAGAAGATCAACTAAAATTTATCTCAATTAACCTAATGGAGCATTGTAAATTAACGCATAACGTTTAGAGGTTTAGGCTAGAGACGTGTTTTGACATCATTAAACATAGCAGTTGTCGCTAATAGTCTGCAATACATTCCAAGTGTGATACCTCATTCCACGTACGTAAGTATATCGTAGCTCATCGACATACTTTTGGGTATATT
Source organism: Pinus taeda (assembly GCA_000404065.3). Taxonomy (NCBI): domain Eukaryota; kingdom Viridiplantae; phylum Streptophyta; class Pinopsida; order Pinales; family Pinaceae; genus Pinus; species Pinus taeda. Next base: position 11,228 of record APFE030114248.1, on the reverse strand, counting down.
GAGCGGTGTTATAGTATGAAAAGTAAAAGGGAATTCTCTCACTGTGTGGTTTCACATTAGACAACACTAACACGGATTGGGCCTCCACATACTTTCGGGTATATTTGGGAGGACTACATTAGGTTGTTATCCATCCATAGGTAACTGAGTCGGTCGCCTTGTATACTGTGATACACCGAAAACAACATTCGGGGAGATTACCTGCACGTATGTTAAGTCTTTGGCTCCTCCGAGGTGGTATATTGAAGGTCACAATTACTTCATAATTCTTTCGCCTAGATTACCCTCTTTTTGTTTATTCCTTTTTATAATCAAATCAATCAGCAATCGTGGAAGAAAATCTCCTTTATCACCTGAAGCTACACCTAGTCGGCCAAAGAGGTCTCATTTAACTGAGTCTAGTACATCATAGACTTCTAGTTCTTCATCTGATTTACCAGAATCACCTATACTGGTACGTACTGCGATTCTAGTTACTCCTACTATTACTGGTTTATCTTCTACTGAAGTGGAACCTTTAAAATTACCTAAGGACACTGAAAGTGAACTTAGTGAAATGGTAACTAAAGTTGTCCAACAAGAAGTTGATCCTCAACCAGAAGTTGTTCAAGAAATTCATCCTGAACCCATTTTCCTTTTACCAAAACACTTGGATCCTGAAGTTGAACAACCAGAAGTTGTTCCCGTACCAGAAGATGATCGACCGGTTTATCCTTAGACATCTGTAACTATTGAGACTTCTCCTTTACCATAGAGTCAAACATCGAAAATTTATTACGGACCTGACGGTGAAATCCTTCCACCCGGTTTGGTTGCTATTGAAGCGGAATTTGAAGAAGAAATTCACCTAAAACTCCAACTCATTTTGGACCAGGGATTTATCCTTATCCTTCTTTTCCTTAGTTAACCTATACTACTCCTCTTGATCCTGTTTACTTTCAAACTCTTGTAGATTCATTAGGAAATTTATTGGGTCATTTGACTATGGATGAAACAACATCCCAAACTGTATCATTTGTTACAGCTGCGGCAACATCTACTGTCACTACTTCTTCGATGTTTACCAAAACACCTGAGTCACATATGTATGGTGGTCTGTTTGTCCCACTGGGTTACCAATCATTATCTAGAACTCACTCTGGTGTTTCTTCTAGTCCATGGTCTTCACCCATGTCGTCCACAGGAATTTTACTGGTTCTTCACTTACGGGTACTGAACAGTTTGATCCATCATGTCAATATCAAGCTGGTCCATCTGGTTACCATCCATTGTATCTATTTAACACTGAATTACCTCCATATGGAGAACAATATGCCCAATCTACTTATTTTCCATACTCTGGGGGTCCACTATATGGCAGTATACCATCATCTTTAGGTCAAACTTATTCTGGAATGACTAATTTTCAGTGGAAACCTACAATGCCTGTTAAACCAAGGCTTATGTATTCATCACAACCAATACAACCCGATTGATCCATACCTACTATGCCTATTGTTGTGACTTTACCACAGTCACAAGATCAGTTGATTGTATCTCAACCTTTGCAAGCTGATCCTTCAACCTCTTACCGTCAAGTTTTAGGTCTACAAACTCAGTCTTCTCAGGCCATTTTACAACAACCGTTTGTGTTTGAAATCCAAAAACCTCAGGCCAGTTTACCATTAACTGGGATGACTCAGAATTATATTGGTCCAATTTATCCACAACCTGGCCAAACTTATACTAGTGGGCAACAATCATTGTATAAACAACCGTGGCAGCCACAATACCAACAATAGAAATTTTAACAGTACCAAACTTATCTTGGACTTGGTCAACAAGCCTATGTTGGGTTTGGTCAACAGCAAGCTTACCTAGATTCTAGTCAACAAGCCTATGCTGGTTTTGGTCAACAAAAAATTTATCCTGGTTGCCAACAACAACCTTATATTGGATATGCTCAACAAACCTACCCCTATCAAGGTTACTAGCAGCAGATTCCTTATGTTGGTATGTAAAGGCCTATTGCCCAGGGAATTCCATCTTACCCTAGTTATGCTCAACTTGACCTAAACCGACAGTTGCCTTTTGTCGCAACACTTGAATTTCCATATTTAAATCGACTTACCAATGATCCCATTCTTTATTCAGCTTGGTGATCGATGATTCCACACAAATTGCCTTATGATATTCCTAAGTTCAATGGAAACCCTGGAGAAGATCCATCCAATCATGTTATGACTTTTCATTTATGGTGTTCATCCAACTCCCTAAATGGTGATTCAGTGAGACTACGTCTTTTCTGGAGAACACTCACTGGTCTGGCTGCAAAGTGCTATATTGAATTACCACGAGCTTCATTTAACAACTTCACAGCCTTAGCCACTATATTTTTAACCCATTTCCAGTTACCCATTAGATATGAAACTGGAATGGAATTGTTGACCAACTTTAAACATACCATTGCTACTCACATTTCTGATCATATTCATGAGTGGCGTCGGCATCGTCGAATGGTCAAAACTTTTGTTCCTAATCAGATTTTAGCTGAGTGGTTTATTAAATCCTTGTTGCCATCTATTACCGAGGATGTGGCTAAAGGAGGAGTTGTTACTAAAGAGCAAGTAATTTCTCATGCCTAATACTTAGACTTTATTTACAACGAGTCTGGCACGCTCTATGATAAGATTCCAAATGCACCTAGACCAGCTTTTACTATTCCACCACCTCCATCCAGTAAGGACTCTCATGCCGATGACAGTGTGATAGGTTCTTCAAGCAATCAAACAACAAGCGGACTATCTATTCAAACACTTGTTATTTCAAATCAAACCTCTAATACACCTAATAATACACTTTCTTCCGAAATAAATGTCGTGTCATATGACAAAGGTAAAAATAAAAAGAAACCTGGAAGCAAGAAAAAGGGGAAAACCAAAAAAGAAACAAAATTCTCCCCCTCAAGAAAAATCACTTGATTTCTCTTCTCCGGCTAGGAAACCTTGTTACCTATGTTTAATTTGTAATGAGGAGCACTTTACATGATATTTTCCTCACCGCTCTGAAGTCTCAAAATTTCTTAAGACTTCTAGTACATCCGCTGTGTTGACAGACCCTTTTCCAAACCCAGAGACTCATTTGGTTGCTATAGATCATGCGTCCACTTCGCAAGTGCTTATGCTATCCGCCACTAAGATAAGACTGATGTTTTGGTGACTATATAAAGTAAATATTACAGTAATCCATTGTCGTCGTCGAATAACTAGGCTATAGATCAACCCGATACTTCGACTTCGACTTCGTCTAACTCCATTCCACCACCCATTGCACAAGAGTTAACAATAAAATTGCATAAGGGAGTTGTTCATAAATCTACATTGAACCCTCGAGCTCGGGCAACGCAAAATTATAACATAGTAGAATATTTGTCTTATTCACCTTCTACTATGTCGACGCTTGAGGTGCTTCAAAATTGTCCCTCCCAAAAGCATGATTTATTGTCAGCAAGTGGTGGAATTGATCGAACAGATTCCAATCTCATAGTTTTTAACCATGTGGGTTATATGCCATAACTACCAACACAATTAGAATTCTTGATCCAAGTAAATTCTTTGAATCACCTCATTCATCGAACCATTGTTGACGAAAGTGCATCTACTTGTATCATGTCAATGAATTGCTGGAAAACACTTGGCTCACCGCCTTTGTCACAATCACCTACGATGTTAAAAGCTTTTTACGACTGAACTTATACACCTTGTGGAATTTTAAGTAACATGTAGATAGAAATAGGAGGAAAAACTATAACTGTTGAATTTGAGGTCGTTGACGGACCCCTTGACTACAATATTTTACTAGGAAGACTGTGGGTTTAAACTATGGCTTCTATGGTTTTGACATACTTTCGTATGATCTCTTTCCCTCATAACAGCGGAATCACAGTTATGGAACAACTCACCTTCTTCGCCTCTATTTCACAGGCAATTGGAAGTGTTTCATTAGTTCACATACCTTCACTATCTCTTCAAAACATTGGAGTAGGTCTCTTCAAATATTCTTCCCTAATGGGCACCTTTTCACTATCATCACCATCACAAACGGTGGAAGTTGCAAAAGTTGAGACCTTTAACATGATATCTTCCACTTCATCTGACTCAGGGAATATTTCCAATAATTTTGAAGTTGATATGTGTAATGAAACCATGCCACTAAGCCCAATTGATCTGCCTCCACCTTCCAATTTACTTCAGTTACAGAGACTCCAAGGGAAGGCTAACTTTCTAAGGAGATTCATTCCCAACTATGCCGAAATGGCTAAAGGATTCACTCGTATTTTGAAAAAGGGAATTCCCTTCCATTGGGACTAGGTTTCTCAAGCTTCATTTGATGCTCTCAAAGATACCCTGATCCAAGTGTCATTAATGTATTCCCCTAATTATTAGAACGACTATTTCATGTATCTCACCTCTACAGATACAACCATTGCTATGGTTTTAGTCCAAGAAGAAGATGGGATTAAACATCTGATCTATTATTTGAGTCATAATATCAATGATATGGAAGTTAAGTATCCTTACATTGAGAAGCTAGCTTTGGATTTCGTTCAAGATGTACAGAGATTTCGCCATAATATCTTGCTCCGAAAGACCACTGCCATTTCGGATTGCAACCCTCTGACATACATCTTGTCACATCAATTGCTGGGGGAAAAATATTCAAAATGGATCGTTGTTTTTCAGGAATTTGATTTGGAATTCATCAAATCCAAGTCAAAGAAATCTCTAGTTTTTGTCAAGCTTCCTTGTGACCTTCCCTCTACCGCCATCGACTCAACAATGGAACCATCAATTTTGGATGAGTCTCTGTTTCAGATCTCATCGTATGACCCTTAGTATGGAGATATATTGATCTATCTACATACCCAAACTTTCTGGTCCGATACCTCTCACTTGCAACATCAACATTTATGATATCAAGCCAAAGATTATCTGATCATTGGAAACACCCTTTACCATCACGATATCGATATGATTTTTCATAGGTGCCTCACACATGAGGAAGACGAGAAATTTCTAAATGATTGCCATTCTGGTGCTTGTGGTGGACATTTATCTGGTTATGCTACTGCACAGAAAATTTTCTGTGTTGGTTACTTATGGCCTACCATATTTAACGATTGCATTAAAGCTATCAGAAGTTGTCATGCACGCTAGATTTTTTACCGTAAAAATCAATTACCACCTGCATCACTGCATGTTGTCGTCACTGTTGGATCATTTGCAAAATGGTGCATTGATTTCATGACATGTAACCCTCACTCAGCCGATGGGCATGGGTATATTATTATCGTCGTTGACTATTTTACTAAATGGGCTGAGGCAATGCCTACATTAAACAACAGTGGTGAGACAGTTGCACTTTTTTTCTTCAACCATGTTGTTGCACAGTTTGGTGTGCCACAAGCTGTAGTTACAGAACATGGTTCACATTTTCACAATCACATGAAGACTGAATTATTTGCCAAGTTAGGACTATCACATGATAGTTCTACTCCTTATTATCCACAGGCTAATGGACAAGTTGAAACCATCAACAAATTCCTTAAGTGAATGCTTCAACGAATGGTAGGAGTTCACAAACAAAACTGACATTTGATCTTGTACTCAGCATTGTGGGCTTACTGAACCTTGGTAAGAAACGCAACTGGATTCACACCTTTCCAATTGGTGTATGGTATTGAAGCAATCTTGCCAATACAATGTGATATTTCATCACTAAAACTCGGAATTGACTTGTTACCTGACACTTCTGATGAGGAAGTACGTTTCTTAGAACTCATCCATCTAGATGAAACACGTCATGAAGCCGCATTGGCCAACAAAGCACATAAGAAACGAATTAAGGCACAATATGACCACAATGTCAAGCCTCTCATATTCTCAGAAGGAGGCCCGATCTTGCTTTATGATTAGGAAGTCGATAAATTAGGATCAAGAAAATTTGAACCGCTATGGATGGGCCCCTACATTGTCAAGCGTGTTTTGGCAAAAGGCACTTACGAGTTGGTCGATTATGATGGAATTACATTATTGCAACCCTGAAACAGGTTGTATCTTAAACGTTACTATGCTTGATTGTGCATAGTAAAAACACTGTATATATGCTTTAATTGCGTGTGTGTGTCACAATGCGACTTTTAGAGTTATTATGTGATTAGTAATCCGCCTTGCATTTCTTGCAGATGTTGGAAGCTTTGGAACCATTTGTTGGTTATGTCGATGATGCTAGTCATAGTACGTAGAACCTATCCTCTGTAGCATGGGCCATATTCACTCCAAGTAGCGAGTTAGTGAGTTTTCAAGGGATTTGCATCGGTTGTTATACGAACAATATCACTGAGTATGACACATTGATCGAACTCCTCTCTGATGTCATTTCAATTGGCATTCACCGAATCATGATTAGGCTAGACTTACAACTTGTCATACTACAACTTACGAATGTTTATACCATTTGAAATCCAACTATTCATCGTATATTCCTCAAAGTTCGTCTCTTGGAAATACATTCAGTATCAACACATTTCCAGAAACTTTAACACATTGACTGATTCTTTAGCGAATTATGTGTTAGACAAACATTTACGACATATGTGAAGAGTAAATTTTCAATTCACATCAACAATTGAATAGGATTACACATAACCATATAGAAACATTGAAAGTAAAATATATGTTAAAAGTTTTTAAAAAAAATTGTGTCCAAGACATGTTGGTCATCTTACCTCAAAACCTCAAAATGCATATAGTAAATCATCCTAAGTAGATCTAATGACACTCATGATAACAGGTCACTGCCTAAGCTATCATGTGCAATAGCCTCATCTAACGGCTAGGTACACCAATAGTATGGTGTTGTAATCTCATCGGTAACTCCTTGATCTGAACATTTGGTATACCGAGGATTAACCCCTCTATATGATTCCACAACTCCAACAGTGTCTCGATCAGATCTAAATCTCGGAGAAATGCTCTTCCGACATTTCTCCCCGCTGTTTCACCCGCCTCCTATTGATGACCCATTGGTCGAACAGTTCCAACATCTGTATACATGAGAACATTTTTATTTTAGTCTTGGAAACATAAAAAACAACAAAAAAATGTAAAAACTCAAAAAATAAAAATACATGGTCAAAAAAATTTACCTATAGCACCCCATTGAGCACCCACTGGTAATATCTAATATGGATCTCTACAGAAATCCATTCCTGCATATGGATGCTCCTCTATGACAATATGTTGTAGTCAGAGACAATTGAAGAATGCGGTAGAAAATGAGATTGATGACTAACCAACATGTCTAGCCATCAACTCTACCCATCTCTGCATCCATGGATCTCTAGGACCAGTTAAACTCAGTGTCACATACTGAGGTTGCATCAATGGAATTCTCTCGAGAGTAAAAGCGATCAAGATCGAGCCATAGCTGAAATTTTTCGTCTTATCGCTTTTTCCTTTAGTCATTTGCTCTTTCATCAAAGAGAATACTGCCTCACACCAAGTGAACATAGTTGGCTCGAGACACTCGAGCACATACTGCATGTATGATCTATTCACGACATTAAGTGTCACGCTACCCGCCAAATTTTTGATAGTAAAGAAGATTGTTCGCAAGGGAATATCATGAACATCCTTGATGTTTATCTTTCCATCTTTTCTAGGTTGTTTACCTGGCTGGCAGAATTGTCGAATGTAGTCCCTCACTGATTCACCCCCATGGGTAGAACCTGAAAGAGAAATGGGGGCACCACATCTCGACAATCCTATGAGAAATTAAATATCATCGATCAATATAGGGAGCACTTTGTCCCTATGTGAAAAACCTGTTGCAATGGATCCCATGAATGAACCAAGAACTGCAATAGTTCTAATTGTTGCCTCATACCGGATAACTTGAAATATTTGAGTAACCCACAATCTCTGAGGGCCTCAACAGTACCAGGATCATTTAGGGAAACCATATCCAATTCTTCATATTCTCTTTCACTCCATGTGATAGCCATTATGATCCGGTCAAATTCTGAAATCACACCATAGGCTTAGTTAGGATCCATTTCATGCAAAAAACTGAAGAGATTTTGGGTAGAAATGATGAATCAAAATTCTAAATTGCACCCAGCGTACACTTGATATTTAGACAGTGTGATGCAGAGCAGTTTCCCTTCTGTTTGACTGCTCGGCAACACAATTTTCGATGCATAAGGGTGCGTTGATCCTAGGGCATGATATATTTACCTAGGGACCCCAAAACCCTAAAAAAATTACATTAAATTGAAAATGAATGACCTTAAATGAAAGAGAAGAGGTAAATCTCTTACATGGTCCTAATGACATGAAGAATGATCCACAGAATCTCTCGCAATCAGTTGTTGAAGTTTGAGGTAAAAAATTGGTTCAGAGCACAAAACTAAATGGTAAATGTCAAATTGTAAAATGACTTGGTAAATTCTTGTTTTATGGTTATTTCATGTTCATTAAATGAATAAACTCTAGTTTTTACCTATTTTTACCAATGAAATAGCTATGTTTAATCCGTTTGGTGGTTCTTTGAGTAGGTTTACAACTGACATAGTGAATTTGACGTGCATGATTGTAAAATGTACTTTTGACCATAGAGAATACTTTTATCTCTTTTTCTAGCTCTGTTAAACATCGAAAAAGGAACCCCCCCAGATTCCTCTTTCAGCTCTTTTTAGACTCTCAAAATATGAAAAGATTGTCGGGCGCTTGTCCCTTTCAGCTCATAAATGGATTGGAAATGACATCTTCATAGTATAAGTTTAACCCTTTTCCAGACTGAGATAGATTACTTACAAAAAAGAAATACGTTGATTGAACATGGTCAATAGGTTCTCTCTTGTATTATATTACACTTTTTCAGACTTGAGAGACAAATTTACAAAAACAACTTGTGAAGTTTTCTTTTTGTCCCTTTTCAAACTCTCTAAACATGAAAAGGATTGAGTTCTCATTGTCGTTAAACTCGTCAAAGCATCAAATAGCGACAAACTTGTCCATCATGACAAGAATGAGTTTCACCTTCACTAGACTCATTAAAACATCACATAGCGATGGATTCACCCGAAGCGTATAATTACACATCAAGCATATGTTATCCTCCTCAAGTTTTTTAAAAAATAAAGAGGTACTGGTCAGCAATGACTGGGGAAAATTGAAAAAGAGATAAATCACTTTATGGTAGCAAGTCACTCTTGAACATGACACTTTCACTTCATCTCTGTGAGGTTGGGTTATCTACTTGATGGTTATCATACCTATGGTCTATCACACCATCCATCACTTTGGTTTTGGGTCAATGCTGCCAATTCATTCAATGTCGCCGACATGTTCAAGAGAAGTCACTCAATAAACTTCATCCTTTTCAATACTCATAAACCTTCATTTTCATGACTGTCATTCCTGAACATTGTGTCATCAATCACATTTTGTCTTCAAAATCATTACACTTGTTTCATGTCATTGATGGAGGATACATCAAGGCCCTCCTGCAATGAGTCGCTTCTTGTCGACATCAGCACATTATCCAGGAAGTTGACTTAGAAACACCCTTCCAGTACCTTGAGGCTTGCATACATCAATGGCAAGTTTCTCGCTTCTGCCGACAGGTTGACATCACAAGCCTTTGATCGAAAGATTTTGTATGGTGTTCGACATCAAAACATCTATTCACACCATGCAAAATGTATTGTAGTACCTTGAGAATCATTATCATTATTGGTGATTTCTCTCGTTTCTGTTAACAACTTACATCATTGGCTAGTAATTAGACGGTGTCTTCCCATGTTCGACTTTAGATCATATTTTCACATGGTTAGACTTGTACTTGAGCAAACAATTGGACGAGATAGAGGACCCCAAATCTAGTTTCTTCCATCCAGGCTGCGATTTCAGGAGAGTACTAAATCATCTGTACAATGGCTTTACATAGATAGTCATCTTATCATGGATCTATATATGTAGACAATTATCTTATTTATGTACATGTAATAAAAAGTTTATACGCTGAGCATGGGTATGCCTTCCCTCAGCAATTCATGAAAAATTCAAAGATATCATGATATTATATATTATAATTGATTTAGGTCACCATCTGCTTTAGATCCTCCATATCACATCATAAAGCATATCACTCAACATTATCATTTTTTACTTCATGGTTCAAGGGGCAGTTGTTACAAGTCTATTTGGGCACATCACTCCCAACGATCAAATCAGTGTAAATAGGGTCTATCAGAATCTAATTCAATTGCTACATGCCCTAGAAATGCCACCTCACTGAGTGCTTTCATCCATGAGAGTTTCCTGACTTCAAATCCTGTTGAAGTGTTTCCTTGGGTGACCAGCACACCCCTGGTTAAGGGTAAGTGCTCTGCAGAACAAGTAGCCCCATTCAAGGCTGCATTGCAAAGCACCTAAGCCCAATAAAGCTTGTGCTAGGCGAGAATCCACGAAATGTTCATTGGATCCTGAGTATATTCCTCCTTTCTAGAGCCATCTAGAAGGAACCCAACTCCTATCCTATCAATGTGAGCTCGACTTAGGATAGCCTTGGATCATCTAATCCTCTATCCTCTCATCCCTCTGAACATGGAAACTAATCATCCAATTATGGAAAACCATTCAATTCCATATTAATGACAAAACCACTTGCATTCATCTATAAATTGGCCTCCCATCATAGAGCCAAAGGGCTTGGATTATAGAGAAATATCATTGGTTTAGAGACTTGAAATCATTGTCAAAGTAATGTTATGATGTTGGATTAATGTTTCTATTGGTGTGATGAGGGCTTGGACTAAGTTGGTTGAGTGTCACAAGATCGAACCACATTGGGTGTAACTTCTCCTTGTATCAATCAATAAAGTCATTTGTTCCTTTTCAATACTTTTGTCTATATCTATGATGAATGTATGTTCAAATGTTGTCGATTCCATTTGTTTATAATAAATAGATCATATGATTTTATTGTTTTCGTCTTCTGTTTATGTTGGTAGGTACCAATTGAGTGAATTCAGTCTGAGCGGGAGCGATGGGAGCAACTCAAAGGAGATCAAAGGAAGCGAAGGATCACAAGTAGGTTCTTTTATATTATCTATTTATTGTAGGAAAAGGTTAAACATATTTACTTCAGTTGTTCTAAGTGTAACTACCCACTTAGGGAAGATA
>APFE030114245.1:62351-112942 GCA_000404065.3 Pinus taeda | reverse complement strand
TGGTAGTTGACAGACTTACCAAGTATGCAAACTTTTGTGCATTATCACATCCATTTAAAGCCAATACAGTTTCTAGTGCATTTATGGAAACAATTCAAAAGCTACATGGAAACGAAAAGATTATTGTAAGTGACAGAGATCCCAATTTCACTGGAAATTTTTGGACAGAATTATTTTCTTGTCTTGGTACTCAGTTAGCTCATAGCTCATCTTATCATCCTCAATCTGATGGGCAAACTGAGATAGTAAACAAATGTTTGGAAGGATATCTTCGCTGCTTTGTATCTGATAACAGACACAATGGATCAAATGGTTGCCTCAGGCTGAATATGGTGGTATAACACTTCCTTCCATACAACAACAAAAATGACCCCATTTATGGCACTTTATGGATATCAGCCACTATCCATCACATCATATTTAAGAGAAAATTCTAAGGTTCAAGCAGTGGAACATCACATTGAGCATCAACAAGAAGTCCTCCAACTCTTAAAGGATAACCTCGTGTTGGCGCAGAATAGAATGAAACAACAAGAAGATCAACACCGTAGCAAAAGATGTTTTGATGTAGGTGATTGGGTATTCCTATGGCTACAACCATATAAAAAAATGTCTCTCAAGAAAGCTGAGAAGGATAATAAATCATCACCAAAGTATTATGGTCCGTACAAGGTGTTGCAAAAGAATGGTACTATGGGATACAAATTGGAGCTTCCTGCAGTTTCTCGAGCACACCTAGTTTTCCATGTTTCATGTTTAAAGAAGGTTATAGGCGACAAGCTCCCAGTTCAAACAATATTGCTAGAACTTGACGAGGAAGGAAAAATTATATTGGAACTGGAAGCAGTGATAGAAACAAGAACTCGACAGCTATGAAATTGATCAATTTCGGAGTATCTCATCAAGTGGAAGAACTTATCCGCTAAAGATTCCACATGGGAGGATGAGAATTTTATACGGAATTATCCAGAACTACTCAAGCGTTGAGGATAACATTTTTTTGAAGGAGAGGGACATGTTAGGTCCCTATAATACTAGTTATTACCCCATTACTATTGTAGTTGTATCCCTTATTAATATTGTTGTGGCCTTATTTCCCCCATATTGTTATTACTGTGCCCCATAGAATCCCTCTATTGTTATTTTTGTGGCTTTGTATTATTATTGTTAGGTCAGTTGGGTTATATTGTGACTCCTTAGAATCCTATATATAGAAAGGAGGTTTTGTCATTTGAATCATCAAAGAATCATTCATTTGGGTAATGTAAAGGAGGTTGCCCCTCGAAGAGGCTGAATTCTAAGGCGTAGATCTATATTTTCTATCTTTTTGAGCTGGTTTCATAACAAAAAACTACTTGTTGAATTGAAATTCTACTTGCAGAATGAAAATGAAAGAAGATAATGACAAATGAAAAACAAAGAAGCTAATAACAAAGAAACTAGATTACTTTTGCAGAAATAAACTAATGGAAGAAAATTGGAGACTAGAAATAGGAGAAAGCAACAATCACATTTTACTTAGACACCTCCCCGGCTGTTATCACCCAGAATCTTCCCTAGAAGTTATTAGAAGAAGGAAGAAATCAAGGTAACCACAAACCAATATTTTAAGTATAGGCTCTAGCCAATCTATGACTCAGAGATGTCTCTCTTTATATAATTTAGCTTTGTTTTACTGGGATTTTAGGATAGTTCTTAATGTTCATTGGGGTTTTGGTTTTGAATTGAAGGTTGGGTGGTGGAATTCTTGGAAAAAAATGGATAGAGAAAGGTCTTTAAGCCATTGGGTTATGGAGTCAACAAATGGATAATGGAACTAGATCAATTCATTAAAGGGAATGTTCACAGGGCAGGCTAGCAAAGTAAAGTGAAAATATTTAGGTCAAAGGGGTGAAATGATCTTAAACAAGGTGAGAGAGAACTTAAGAATCCTCAGACTAGGGTTAAAATGGAGAACATATTATAATGATGAACAAAGGGCAATTAACAATCCTTTGCTATAGATCATAAGGAACTACCTAAATGAAGGAGAAATCAAGAATTCTTTAACTTAGATTTGTGAAGAAAACATTCAATATGCATATTAGTGAAGATAGAGTGTAGTTAAGCAATTTCTGAGATATCATTCCATGTTATAGCATTCATATTTTTAGAGATACAAGTAAAACTATGGAAAAACTCAATGAAAAAAAACATTGAACATGAGAGAATACTTATTTGAACTTTGCTTTACACAAGAATCTAGTGAAATATCTGATCTTTTTTCCTTGATCTATCCAACGGATTCAGTCATTGATACAATAGAATTTCAAACTTAAGAGCAAAACGTCTAAATATTTTTTTTGGAATCCACAACTAAAATCGAAGTATTTAATATCATTTACAAAATATCTCAAAACAACTTGAGATTTAATCTAGGAAATACAAATTTCTTCTTCCAAGAAGATAGAGATAGCTATTGAACTGTTTCATGTTGTCCCTTTTATTATGGTTGTGCTTCCCTTTATCGTTGGAGTGTAACCCTTTATGCTGGCTTTTTTGTTGTAGTGTTTCACACTAGAATCTTCTTTAACTTTTACCTTTCAGATGATACTCTTTGACCCTGATGTGTTGATTTCACCTATTTACCCGGCTGCTCTGTTTTTACTGTGCAGTAACTTTTTGCTATAAATTTATCACAATAAATTAGTCATTATCTCTCACCATTCTCCATCAGGTAATTTTACATTCATTATTCTGCTATAGATTTCATCAGCCTCAGTATATTTGGCACAATTGGGCTTGGTGAGGAATATATGTTTGATCTCATGCTCTAGGAAAAACAGGTTTTCAAATGTGTTGTACAAAACTTTTCCTTTTGGCATTGCTTTTATGGATGAAGAAATGGCTTGCTCCTTAGCCAAGATTCTAAGTATATCACCATACTCCAACAGTGTCATGATTTTTTCATTGATAACCATAGGACTGGGCAGACCATTTTCCCTCAAAATGTCGAATTTAGCCATGAACCTATCAATGGCTATCTGCATATCGTCGCACTTTTCCTCTAAGTTAAGCATAAGGTTCCTTTCACAAAGGACCTTCCTTATTTCCAAAATGGTCTTAGTCCTATCTTCTATATTTAGGTCATGGAGCTCATATCTATTCTTGTTGTTGAGGAAGTGGATGAGTCCTATGGCATCCTCTGGCTTATCTCCCAATTCCTCCTTTACTTTCTTGACAACTTTTGTAGCTATCTTAACTAACTCAGTTATTTCAAAAATAACCTGGATTGATGGCCAAATATCATTGACAAAGTCAATGATATTGGCCCACAACATTTCCTTCGTTTGCCCGAGTGGTTTCTCTAGTGTTAAGTCTTTCTCTAAGACTTTGATCCTTTCACTCATACATTGGGCTTTTTGTGCTTCTTATTTTTGCTTCAGGTGGGCACGTTTGCAGTCAGTTTCCAAACTTGCAACCTTTTCTCTTAACATGTTCATCTCAGTAGCCTAGATAGACATCTCTTCCATGGCTTTTACTAGTTCTACTACTTTCTCTCCTGATGCATCTGCTACTGATGTAGATTTTGTTGTTGCTGGCAAGGTTGTTGCAAGTGGAGATGTAGGTGCCAAAGATGCCGCTAATGTGGATGGCACTGCTATGGAAACTCTAGGGATAAAATTTGTTGAAGAAGTGGCCACATTTTCTTGTTTTAATTGTATTAAAGCATCCAATTCCTTTTCAGTCTCTTTTAGTTGATTAGTCAGCTTTAAGACTAAGTACATGAGTTCTTCATGCCCCTGATAGGCTTCAAGGACTTCCAATGTTTGTGGATGTTGTAGCTAAGGTATTTTTAGCTATATTTTCAATGCAACTATATCATTGTTCTTATTTTTAATGAGCTACTCTACAGCTTTTATATCCTTGGGATAACATCCCAATTCAATCACTAAGTCCTCTAAGGACTTGATCCTGGTGTCCTTGGCCTGTGAGGAGACCTTCTCTAACTGAAATTGTGTTCAAATGTTCTTTAGACGGTTTTGTAGCTGACGAGCAGCTATGGCTTCACCTGTCAGGGTGGAGTATATCATTTCTCTAGCATGTTTGTGTAGTTCAATATGGTCTATCGGATGAATATCCCTTGCCAACACTTCAAAGTCTACCTTCTTGAAATTGGATGTTATCTTTGGCTGCTAGGTTGTAGGCTTGATGAATGACTTCTGCAGCTTCCCCTCTTTAATGTCAAAGTCTGAATTAGCCTTGTTTGATTGGTAGGAGTCATATTTATGTACTGAGCATAAGTTTGGGCCTTAAGCCTCTCATTTCTAGCTTTGATTTCCTTGTATCTTTCCTTGATATCTTGGTCTTTGTCAGTAGGCATTCTAAAGGAATACAATTCAACACTAAGTTTCCTTTCCAACATCTGAGTTTGTGATGTGGAAGGCCCTTTTCTGCCTTCAGATGGAGTGTTAGGCCTGCTTCTATTTACCTCTGTGTTGGTAACCTACGCTGAATCTTCAATGTATTCATGCACAGAAGCTGGATTTAGCCTTTGCCTCTTATTTGATTCCTGTTGCAAATTAGAGGTGCCCATTCCTGAAGTGGAAGCCCCTCTCTGTTTCTTTTTGGTATCTTCTCCTCATTCCGAGGAGTCTACATGACTCGAGGAGTACTCATGGTTCTTTCTGGTTGGTCTGATTGCTCTGATACCTACAGGAAATAACCCTCATCAAGTTGTCTTTCTTGATCAATGAGAGCATTCTCTATGTCTACTCTAATGTTGTGTTGGTCTATTAGGGTACCTTCCACCCATTCTGTTTGGTTAGCATAGGCTTCTATTTTAGGTATGGGATGGTAAATGAAAGGTTCGAGATTGACCTCTTGTCTCTTCTTGGTGATGAATTCCAAAGGGGCATATCTACAAACAAAATTTCTTTGGAACTTCATGTTCTGTAATATCAAATCTTCTTTTTTGCCTACCTCCCTAGAGTTGCATATTAAGGAGCCTAGTTGGTCTTTCATTTTGAAATTGGCCTTCTTCTTGGCATTGACAAAGTTTACTTCATCTGCATTGATGATTTCTCTATAGTATTCCAATGCAAACAACCTCATTGGGAGGTATTTTGGTATCTTATATGGTGCCAGCATGCAGCCATAGATTCTAATTTCATTGTGGTTTTGGTACAAGTACCAATCACCCACTTTGGTCTGCTTGGACAATTGGAGGACTCACTTTATTTCTACACTGCTTCTACGAGGAGGGCTTCCAATCAACATTGCCATGACTGGGTGTACAAATAAATCAATGAAATCAGAATAAGAGTATGGGGGCTGATATTGGTGGATCAATGGGGTCTAGCTTCTAAAGGTGAATGGGAACTTATTAGGTTGACAATACAAGAACATATGGTATAAGACTGAGGAATACTTGAAAAACCTTTCATTTCTCATTCTAAGGAATTTTTCATGCATCCTATCAGCTATAAATTGGGTATAGTCATAAATGACAGCAGGAGGCTACCCTAGAGTGTAGATGGACATGAAGGCAAGGATTAACTCATCAATGTATTCACTAGTGGTGTACCTCAAAATAAAGGATATCATGGCTACAATATTCTGGCCCCATGGGGAAAAAATAGTAGCCACATATGGAGGGGAGTCTTTAGGGATGTGCTTCTCCTCCCTGATGAAGGTTTGGAATAACTGGGTGAAATTTGTAGGGCTAAGCTTGGGGTACTAGTCTAACATGTCTCCAATTGAGAGGGGAGTTAGGTTTGGCCCTAGTTGGAGCTACAACATTTCGTTTATGGGTTCAGCAGTAATGGTGAAAAGTATGGTTTGGTTTAGGGACATGACTGCTCTCTGACTAGGGATGTAATTGGCGTCACAGAAGTGGAAAATCTCTGGGAAAATGTGGACTTGGGGGAACTAGTATTTGGGTAAACTTGACTCCCAAAGGCCAATCGCATCGGCATGTTTAAGGTATCTGTCCCTACTTTGGCAATGTACTTTGAGCAGGGACTCTTGGGCAGTGGTATCTTTTATCTGGAAATCTTTATTAGCTAAAGGAAGGTCGTCCATGTCTAAATGAGGTGTGGAGATGGGCCTTACATCCATTGCAATTGGGGTAGCCATACTTAGTTCTTGTGGATTTGAGTGTGGGGGGTAATTCAGAATGCTTATGGATCAAAGTGTAAAAAATCAAAGGAAATTTGATATTTTTTATTTAATTAATAGTGTTAATAGGGCGAATTACTAGAATTTGACAATTGAGTGGGTTTTCCATGGTTAAATACCTAGAATTGGGTGAAATTAACTATTACTGGTAGTTGATGGAGGCTATAGAGGTTCGTATGGTTCTGGTATAGATTGATGGATGAGATGGGTTGTCTACAGTGCTTGTGGAGCAATGGCGGAGGTCTATGAGTGAATTAGCTGGTTGTAGGGGTCACAATGACTTTTCTGAACTGTCAATGGTAATTGCACAAAAAGAATGAGAAGAGGGGTAAATGGGATTTTATAGTGAAAACGATTGATTTTTGGCGAGTTCATTGATTGATGAATAGTGGTCATTTTTTGGTTAGATAGGGGAAATGGTTTAGGAGGGCCATCGAACTGCCTTCATGGTGCAGGCGGTATTTGGGAGGGGTTGCCCAATTCCACTTACCATTTGACATGTAGTGTCGGGGGTCAGGGGGAAACCCGCCTTATCGGGTGGGTAAAGGATGAACATCGAGTGCGACCGATACGATCACGGTCCGTTGGATGAGGGGGAGGGATAATCAATGGTGATCAAGAGGCAAAGATACGCGGTGATTTACATAGAAAGGTTTCAGGGGGGCATGGGTATAATCACTAGTGATAGGATTAGTTTAACACTTAATCTCCTCATGGGTGCTTTCATACATGCTTAAAGACTATGGGCGGGGTTTTAATATATTTGTGGGATATGGGGTAGTAATATAGTTATAAATAAACTAATGGGTGGGGTTGATTTATATAAAGAAATTAAATATATATGGGACAATAGGTTTTTCAGAAATTTATATAATAAGGTTAAAAAAGTTAATATGCGATGAAATGATCCGAAGGGGTATTGTACTTAGGTATATGAAATGTTATGCTTGTTCCATACACTTAGTATTTTTAGGATAAATGTATTGGGTGGGTTTTTAGCATAAAACATGTTTATAAAGGGGTTTTCCTAGGCAAGAGAACTTAACCTTAGGAAAAGGGGGCTTTGTGATGGGGATGAATTAATTATAAGGGAATTTGACACTTTTCCTTCTTATGTCATCAAGCCGAGGGCCTTATCGCACCAGAAGTCAGACAAATTCTTTAAGCTTCTTTGACTTAAAGAACTATAGGTATTAATATTTTTATTGTGAAAGTGAAGTGAGTGAGTGTCATAGGGGTTAAAATGAATGAGGGGATGTTAGGTAAACCAAATTGTGAACCATTTTTTTTGCTTTGTCCTCTACTTATGCATTTTTAAAATTACATTTAATATGATGACGTAAGTGCATTTGTATAATCACATGACATTTTTGAAACCTTTCTACTACTTACCCACTTACTCATCCTATCGTTTTTTCTTCACTTTATTTGGGTGCATTTAGGTTAGCAAACCCTTATCAATCCTTTTCTCTTCATTACAAAATAAACTATCTAATTCTAACCTTATATCCTCCAAGGGCTCAGATTAAACCGATGAGCTCTTTTTATTCACTCTACCTATCTAATGATTTGCCAAGGTTACACTGTTTCGTTAGATTTATTCACTACCTACAAACATAAAATTCAAAGCATAAAATAACCAAGTTTAAACATTTTGACTATCATGGATTGTGGCATGAGTAACAAGTTTCACACAATCATTTATTATGCATAAAAAGTAAATAGTAGTGGCACTTTGACTTGCACACTTTCATGGTCTCTATTTGTCTTTTGGGGTTCATATATTTTCATTTTTTTGACCTTTTTCATTCTTTTTATCCTTTGATTATTCTTTTAGGACATACCCTCTTTACATTTTTTTAATTTTTTAATATGGAAAACATTTGCAGAAAGAAAAGGTATGTACAATATTACAATTTTTAACCTTAGTCATTCAAAATTATGACGCCTATTGGTATAGGAACCTAACAGTGGCTCCACTTGGGGATGGCATTTGCTGGTGAAATGTCAAGAACTTTGTAGACCAGTGGCCTTTGAATTGTTGTTGATGTTACCCTGCTATATTTCTCCTCTTTGTCTCTGCATTATTGATATTTATGACAGTCAATCCTTAAAGCTTAGGCCCTTCTCCTCGTGCTTCAACTTAAAAAATCACCATCCACTCCACACTATACTGTCTAAAAAATGAAATATGTACAATGGGAAATAAAAATCAGTAGTTATGTTCAAAATAGTGTTTGAGCATTCGACCATTCACTGGTCCACCTTCTACTTTTGTACCATCCATCTCTCTTAGGAAGAAAACACTATTACCTCTGAAAGCATAAATGACATATGGGCCTTTCCATAGGATATCATATTTCCCATGTTTACCTTTATCTTCCCTCCTTGAATCTGACCTTAGGACTTTTTCATCGAGGTATAAATCTTCAGCCTTGGTTCTTTTGTCAAAAATATTTTTAATCCTTTCCTGCACCAGCTGAGATCTGATGTATACTTCCTCCCTAGTTTGTTGAAGATGAATTGTTTGGTTGATTCTTCTTTGGATACTATTTGGTTCAACCTGCAATTCTTGAAGCAACTTCATCACTGGTGTTCCCAAGGAGGATGGAAAAATAGCTTCCATCCCATAGACTAGTTGATAGGGTGAAGTACCAATTGATTTCCTACTGGTTAGTCTGTCTACCCATAAGTCATTGATTGGATTTTTATTCCATGTTTTCTTATTATCCTTTAACAAATTTTTGATGATGTTCACCAGACTTTTGTTTGAGGATTCTACCATTCCATTTCCTTGAGGATAATAGGTTGTGGAATGGCCTAGGGTTATATGATACTTGTTGCAGAAATCTATCATTCTTTTGGATTTAAAGTCTGATGCATTATCAGTCATGAGCTTAGTTGAACATCCAAATCTTGATAGAATATTGGTTTCAAGGAAGGTTATGATAACAGTGTCAGTGGCTTGCCTTGAAGGTATGGCCTCTATCCATTTTGTGAAGTAGTCTGTGGCAATGAGGATCCATTTGTGTTGGGCAGAGGAAGGTGGGTGGATTTCACCAATGAAGTCTAAGGCATGTTGATTATCAGATTTTGAAAACACAGTAATGTCATCTAGATATATCACAAGGAAATCATGAATTTCTTTGGCAAAGGCTATATCCATACCCCTTTGGAAAGTGGCTCTTGCATTCATTAGTACAAAAGGAATTTTTATATACATTAATGTGCCCCAAGGAGGAGTAAAGGCAGTTTTGGCTTGGTCATCAGGATGAACTAAGATCTGATTGTAACCAGAAAACCCATCCAATAATGAGATTTTGGTAGATCCAACTACCCTTCTCAGTTGGAGGTAGTGATTTTGAAAGATTGATCAATTTTGGATTTTCATTAGTGCCTATATTACACTCCTCTATATCATATTTCAAAGGTTCCATTTTAGTCTTCCTAGGAACATCATTTAAATCAAACAAATCTTCCAAAGGGGTTAATCCCTTAGTTAAGAAATTGTCTTCGAGATGGATTACTTCAGGGTATTCATTAATTATTTCATCAATATCAACTTGCTTTAGGTTTTCTACATCTGATTTTGTAAATTTAGTGGGATGAGATCTATCTATTTCTTCACCTTATATCTCATTTATTTCTATTTTATCTTTAGTGTTAGGGTCTATTGGTGTGTATCTATATTTCTATTTACAAACTCTTCTTCTAGGATTAAAAATTGTTTATATACTTGTCATTAGAGAATATTTGTCAGTTCTTCAAATTATCTGGGATTGTAGGTTTGTGCCTAACTTCAACAGTGTACTGATGGTTAGGTTGAAAAGGTAACTTGTAGGTGTTGGCAAACATTGCTAAACTATGAGCCTACATATTATGTTTCTAGGAATTACAGTAAGCTTGGTTTCTAAGAAAGTGTTTAGTATTTCCACAATGGTTCCTCTATAACAACTTAATTTAGGGTCTTTTGTCATATATACAACATCAATTTGTTTTATAACTAGTTCAGAGTCTCCCATGACAGAGACTCTTTTGGCCCCTAGATTTATAACTAATTTAAGACCTAAAATTAGCACTTCATACTCGGTCATATTGTTATTACATTTAAAATTTAGTCTGTATGCATGGCCTTTTGAATTATTATTCTCCAAATTGTATATCCAAATTCCTGCTCTTACTCCAAACTTATTTACTGATCCATCAAATTCAAGTGGGCATAATATCTCATGTTCATAATTTTCATCATCTGGTGCAACAAGCTTTTCCTCATTTTGACTACCTTGTTTAGTGGAAAGTTCTAAAGTTTGTACAGTTTCCTCTTGTTTTTGAAATTGCAATTTCTTTTGGTTCTGCATCAACACTGTCTAAAATAGTTTCTTGTGTTTGATTAACATTATACAGGATAAAGGAATCAATGTCTAAATGTACGAAGTAGATAGGAAAGTTTTGAGGCCGATCCTAGCTACTTAACATATATTTCATTAAAGTTTATCGGTACAACTTCTTGGGTTGTCCAAAAATAGAGATTGTTGCATATGACATATCAAGTTGTAAAGATCCCCGAAGTTTGGCTCCCCATGATCTGGATAACAACATGCCATACTTCGGTGGGATGTCAGCAACCACAATATCCATAAGGATGTTTTTGGCAAGACATTGAACTAAGGTAACATAAAGGTCTTTAATCAATCCTAGACACTTTACTTGACTTGATTCAAATGAGAATAAGTCCTTGTAAGGTCTTGTAATGTCTAGGTACAATTTCTCCATTACTGATTTGGACATTAAGTTGTGGGAGGCTCCAGAATCCAACATTGTATTATGAAGAATTTTTTCATGGATGCTAAGGCTAAAGTAGAAGGGTGGTATTCCTCCTTCTAGTGGTTTGCCATTAACATCAGGACCAAGTATAATTTCTGGCTGGTCATCGAATAGGTTGACCGAATCCTCATTTTCAACAATGCTTAAAGTCTAGTTTATCTTTGTCTTGTAAGTTTCATTCTTGATTAACTCTGTTAAAGGGACAAAAATCTTTAGGTTAGCTACCTCTGCTCCTAAATTGAACGACAAAGGGGCCTTATTTGTTTGAGGGTTTGGAATTTTCGCAATAGGGATTTGGGTGGGATGGTCTTCTTTTCCCCTAATGGGGACCTCTTTTTCTTGGTTTTCAAGTCTGGTGTTTTGAGGTGTTTTTTAGGGGAAATTGAAGTGGAGGGCTGATCATCAGAAGGTTGATTAGGGGTTATATCTATAATGGTGGGGTTAAAAGGATTTTGGTTTTGTCTAGGGAGAATTTGGAGGATTTTAGAAACCAAGGCTTCTTTGATTTTCTTGGGTTGATTAGACACTAATTTCTTGGTTTGATCAGGGATATTAGATTTCTTTTTACTCCTTAGGTTATACTGTTTGTGGACTTCAAAAATCGCAGAATCATATCCTTGTTTATAATAAAATGAATCTCTGGACTGGATTTGCAATTACTGCAACATATGCAGTTCATACTTATCTTGGGTTAGGAAAACAATATCCTCTTCATCTAATCCCATCAGATTAATCTATGTATCTTGTTCTAGATCATCAGGCTGAAATGTTTCGCATAATTTTCTTGAAAAGGAGGCCTAATATTCTGATCAGGTCCATTTTTTCCAATGTTTTGTTTTTGGTTTTTCCTAAAAGTTGGGTTTCTAATTGGAGGTGCTTGTTGGTTATCCCATTGAGGCTCCCTCCCCATATTGTCTAATCTATCCACTAGTTTCTCCATACTTTTAGCTAAACTATCTATTTTGAGGTCAAATGGTGAAGCTTCATCCTTTGAATATCCTCTTCTTTCATTACTAACTTTGCCTCTTTTAGCTAACAAATTAGTGCTATCGTAGTCTGCTGGCATAGAACCAAATAGGGTAGGTAAAAAAAGAGGAGCATATCTATTTTCCATGGCTATAAGTTATGAGGGGATAAGATGTGGGGTTTAGGTACTGGAAGATGATACAGTAGTGGAAGATGAACTAGGACTAGTAAATGGTCGATGAACAATTCTAGGTTGGTAAGGGAGTGACGGTATGAATGTTGGTGGGAAATGGACTTCAGAAGTTGAAGGGAATAATGTTGAACTAAGAGTAGTGGATAATTGTTCAGAAATATTGGGGATCTTGGTTGTACTAATGGATGATTGTGGTGAATTCAAAATGTACTCATCAATTGATTTGTTGGCTTTTTGCACTTCAAGGTTTGCAATAAACTCAGGATCTAGGACAGTATCATAAATTTCACTTTCAGACTTTGATTTAAATAATGACAAATCAAATTTTTCATCAAAGGGAAGATCTTCTATAAACAACCACTCATCAGGACTTGAATTAGCTTTAACTAAAGGTGTGTGACTAACTAAACTTTCTTCTTTTTTTGGATTTTCTTGAAATCAGGTTGGGATTATTAACTACTGTGGTAGGGTTTGGACTTGGGTAAGCCCTACTATAATAAGTTCTCCTTGAAGCCAGAATTTCAAAATTTTTGATTCTTTGGTCTCCACTATGTTATCACTCAGAATTTTCCTTAGAATTTATCAAAAGAAGGAAGAAACCGAGATAACCACAAACCAATATTTTAAGTATAGGCTCTAGCCAACCTATGACTCAAAGAGGGCTCTCTCTATATAATTTAGCTTTGTTTTATTGGGATTTTAGGCTAGTTCTTAATGTTCATTGGGGTTTTGGTTTTGAATTGAAGGTTGGGTGGTTGAATTCTTGGAACAGATGGATAGAGCAAGGTCTTTAAGCCATTGGGCTATGTAGTCAACAAATGGATATCAGAATTAGATCAATTCATTAAAGGGAATGTTCACAGGGTAGGCTAGCAAAGTAAAGTGCAAATATTTAGGTTGAAGGGGTGAAATGATCCTAACCAGGGTGAGAGAGCACTTAAGAATCCTCAGACCGGGGTTTAAATGAAGAACACAGTATAATCATGAACAAAGGGAAATTAAGAATCCTTTTCTATAGATCACAAGGAACTACCTAAACTAAGGAGAAATCAAGAATTCCTTAACTTAGATTTGTGAAGAAAACATTCAATATGCATAACAATCAAGACAAAGTGTAGTTAAACAATTTCTAAGATATCATTCCATGTTATAGCATTCATATTTTTAAAGATACAAGTAAGACTGTGGAAAAACTCAAAGAAAAAATAACATTGAACGTGAGAGAATACTTATTTGAACCTTTCTTTACACAAGAATCGAGTGAAATATCTGATCTTTATTCCTTGATCCAGCTAGCTGATTTAGTCATTGATACAATAGGATTTCAAACTTAAGAGAAAAAAGTATATAAAAATGTTTTTGAATCCACACCTACATACTTCGATTTGTAAAGTATTTATACAAATATTATTTACAAAATATCTCAAAACAACTTGAGATTTAATCTAGGTTATCTTCTTGCATGAAGATAGAGACAACTATTGAACTATTTCATGTTGTCCCTTTTATTATGGTTGTTCTGGCCTTTATCGTTGAAGTGTAACCCTTTATGGTGGCTTTTTTGCTGTAGTGTTTCACACTAGAATCTTTTTTAACTTTAACCTTTCAGCTGATACTCTTTGACCCTAATGTGTTGATTTCACATGTTTACATTGCTGCTCTATTTTTACTGTATAGTAACTTTTTGGTGTGAATTTATCAGAGTAAATCAGTCATTGTCTCCCACCATTATACATCAGGTAATTTTACATTCATCATTCACTTATAGATTTAGTTAGCCTCAGTATATTTGGAAAAATTGGGCTTGCTGAGGAAAAGGTGTTTGATCTCATGCTCCAGGAAAAATAGGTTTTCAAATGTGTTTTACAAAACTTTGCCTTTTGGCAATGCTTTTATCGATGAAAAGTGGGCTTGTTCCTTAGCCAATTTTTTAGTCTATCACCATAGTCCAACTGTGTCATGGTTTTTTCATTCATAACCATAGGACTGGGCAGACCTTTTTCCCTCAGAATCTGGACTTTAACCATGAACCTATCAATGGATATCTACATATTGTGGCACTTTTCCTATAATTTAAGCATAAGGTTCCTTTTGGAAAGGACCTTACTTATTTCCAAAATGGTCTCAGTCCTAGCTTCTATATTTATCTCGTAGAGCTCATACCTATTCTTGCTATTGAGGAAGTGGATAAGTCTATTGGCATACTCTGGCCTATCTCTCAATTACTCCTTTACTTTCTGGATAGCTTCTGTAGCTATCTTAACTAACTCTGTTTGTTCAAAAATAACATGGATTGATGGCCAAATATCATTGACAGAGTCAATGATATTGGCCCACAACATTTCCTTTGTTTTCTTGAGTGGTTTCTCCAGTGTTAAGTCTTTCTCTAAGACTTTGATCCTTTCACTCATTCTTTGGGCTTTTTGTGCTTCTTCTTTCTTCTTAAATTGAAAAATTTTGCAGTCGGTTTCCAAACTTGTAACCTTTTCTCTTAACCTATTAATCTCAGTAGCCTGGATAGTTATATCTTCAATGGCTTCGACTAGTTCTGCTACTTTCCCTCTTGATGCACTTGCTACTGATGTAGATTCTATTATTGCTGGCAAGGTTGTTGCAAGTGGAGCTGTAGGTGCCAAAGATGTTGCTAGTGTGGATGGCACTATTGTGGAGACTGTAGGGATAACATTTGTTGAAGAAGTGGCCACATCTACTTATTTTAACTGGATTAAAGCATCCAATTCCTTTTCAGTCTCTTGTAGTTGATCATTCAGCTTTAAGACTAAGTCCACGAGTTCTTCATGCCCTTACTGGGCTTCAAGGACTTCCAATGTTCATGGATGCTACAACTGAGGTATTTTTAACTATTTTTCAATGCAACTATATCATCGTTCTTCTTTTTAATGAGTTTCTATGCAAATTTTATATCCTTGGGAATGTGTCCCAATTCAATCACTCAGTCCTCTAAGGACTTGATCCTGGTGTCCTTTGCCTGTGAGGAGGCCTTCTATAACTGAAATTGTGCTCAAATGTTGTTTAGAGATATTTGTGGCTGATGAGCAGCTATGGCTTTACCTGTCAAGGTGGAGTATATCATTTCTCTAGCATGTTTGTGTAGTTCAATATGGTATCTAGGATGAATATCCCTTGCCAACACTTCAAAGTCTACCTTCTTGAAATCGGATGTTGTCTTTGGCTGCTGGGTTGTAGTCTTGATGAATGGCATCTGCAATTTCCCCTCTTTAATGTCAAAGGCTGACATTAGCATTGTCTAATTGGTAGGAGTCAGCTTTAGGTACTCATGAGCATAAGTTTGGGCCTTAAGCCTATCATTTCTATATTTTATTTCCTTGTATCTTTCTTTGATATCTTGGTATTTTTCAGTAGGCATTATAAAGTAAGACACTTCAACACTAAGCTTCCTTTCCAACATCTGAGTCTCTGATGTGGAAGGCTCTTTCCTATCTTCAGATGGAGAGGTAGGCCTCCTTTTGTTTATCTTTGTGTTGGTAACCTAAGTTGAATCTTTAGTATATTCCTGCTCAGAGGCTAGATTTAGCTTTTTCCTCTTGTTTGATTCCTATTGCAAATTAGAGGTGCCCATTCATGAAGTGGAAGCCCCCTCTTTGTTTCCTTTTGGGATATTCTCCTCATTCTAAGGAATCTGCACGACTAGAGGGGTACTCATGGTTCTTTCTTGTTGGTTTGATTGCTCTAATACCTGTAAGAAAGACCCTCATCAAGTTGTCTTTCTAGATCAATGAGATCATTCTCTATGTCTACTTTGGTGTTGTCTTGGTCCACAAGGGTACCTTCCACCCATTCTGTTTGGTTAGAATTGGCTTCTATTTCAGGTATGGAATGGTGAATGAAAGGTCCAAGCTTGACCTTTTGTCTCTTCTTTGTGATGAATTCCAAAGGGTCATATCTCCAAACAAAAATTCTCTGGAACTTCATGTTCTACAATATCAAATCTGCTTCTTTTCCTTCCTCCCTAGATTTGCATATGAAGGGCCTAGTTGGTCTTTTATTTTGAAATTGGCCTTCTTATTGGCATTGACAAAGTTTACTTCATTTGCATTGATGATTTGTCTATAGTATTCCAATGCAAACAACCTCATCAGGAGGTATCTTGGTAGCTTGTATGGTGCCAGCATGCAACCATAGATTCTAATTCCGGTGTAGTTTTGGTACAAGTACCAATCACCCACTTTGGTCTACTTGGACAGTTGGAGGACTCTCTTTATTTGTAAATTGCTTCTAGGAGGAGGGCTTCCAGTCAACATTGCCATGACTAGGTGTACAAATAAACCAATGAAATCAGAATAAGAGTATGGGGATTGATATGGGTGGATCAATGGGGTCCAAAAAATGACTGACCTGGGCTAACCCTTTGTGTCTAGCTTATGAAGGGTGAATGGGAACTTATCAGGTTGATAATACAAGAACATATGGTATAAGACTGAGGAATACTAAGGAATTTCTCATTCTAAGGAATTGTTCGTGCATCCTATCGGCTATAAATTGGGCATAGTCATAAATGAGAGTAGGAGGTTGCCCTAGAGTGTAGATGGACATGAAGGTAAGGATTAACTCATCAATGTATTCACTAGTGGTGTACCTCAAAATACAGGATATAATGGGTACAATATTCTAGCCCCATGGGGAAAAAATAGTAGCTACATATGGAGGGGAGTCTTTAGGGATGTGCTTCTCCTCCCTAATGAAGGTTTGGAATAACTGGGTGAAATTTGTAGGGCTAAGCTTGGGTTACTGGTCCAACAGGTCTCCAATTGAGAGGGGAGTTAGGTTTGGTCCTGGTTGCAGCTGCAACATTTTGTTTATGGACTCAGCAATGATAGTGCAAAGTATGGTTTGGTTTGGGGACATGACTACTCTTTGACTAGGGATGTAATTGGCATGAAAAAATTGGACAATCTCTGGGAAAATGTGGACTTGGGGGAACTGGTATTTGTGTAAATTTGACTCCCAAAGGCCAATATCATCAGCATGGTTGAGGTATTTGTCCTTAATTTGGAAATGTACTTTGAGTAGGGACTCTTGGGCAGTGGACCTTTTATCTGGAAATATGTTTCAGTTAAAGGAAGGTGGTCCAGGTCTAAATGAGGTGTGGAGATGGGCCTTACATCCATTGCAATTGGGACAACCATACTCAGTTCCTATGGATTTGAGTGTGGAGGGTAATTCAGAGTGTTTAGGGCAATGAAGATTCTACAGATGGTTATAGATCAGAGTGTAAAAAATCAAAGAAAAATTGATATTCTTTGTTTAATTAATAGTGTTATGAGGGCGAATTACTGGAATTTGACAAATGAGCGGGTTTTCCACATTCAAATACCTTGAATTGGGAGAAATTAACTATTACTGGTAGTTGATGGAGGCTATAGAGGTTTGTACGATTTTGGTATGGACTAATGGATGAGCTGGGTTGTCTGCAGCGTCTGTGGAGTAGTGGTGGACGTTTGTGAGTGAATTATCTGGTTGCGGGGGTCACAAAAGCTTTTCTGAATTGTCAATGTAATTGCGTGAAAAGAGTGAAAAGAGGGATAAATGGGCTTTTATAGCGAAAACGGTTAATTTGTTGTGGGTTAATTTATTGATGAACAGAGGTGGTTATTTGGTTAGATAGGGGAAGCAGTTTAGAAGGGCCATCTCACTGCTTTCATGGTGTGGGTAGTAATTGGGAGGGGCCGCCTGATTCCACTTATTGTTTGACACATAGTGTTGAGGGTCAAGGGGAAAACCACCTTATCAAGCAAGTAAAGGATGGACATTGGGTGTGGCTGATATGATCATAGGTCATTGGATGAGGGGGACGGATAATCAACTATGATCAGGAGGCGAAGCTGCACGGCGATTTACACAGAAAGTTTTCGAGGGGGGTCATGGGTATAATCACCGGCAGTATAGGATTAGTTTAACACTTAATCTCCTCGGGGGTGCTTTAATATAGGCTTAAAGACTCCAAGTGGGGTTAATTTATATAAATAAATTAAATATATACAGGACAATGGATTTTTCAGAAATTTATATAATAAATTTTAAAAAGTTAATATGTGGTGAAATGAGCGGAAGGGGTATTATACTTTAGGTATATGAAATGTTATGTGGGTTCCATACACTTAGTATGTTTAGGATAAATGTATTTGGTGGGATTTTTTGCATAAAACATGTTTATAAAGGGGTTTTCCTAGGCAAGAGAACTTAACCTTAGGAAAATGAGTTTTGTGGTCAGGATGAATGAATTATAAGGGAATTTGACACCTTTCCTTCTTAAGTCATCAAGCCGAGGGTCAGGTCCCACCAGAAGTTAGAGAAATTCTCTGAGCCTCTTTGAATTAAAGAACTATAGGTATTAATATTTTATTGTGAAATGGAAGTTAGTGAGTGTCATAGGGGTTAAAATGAATGAGGAGATGTTAGGTAAACCAAATCGTGAACCATTGTTTTCTCTTTGTCCTCTACTTATGAATTTTTTTAAATTGCATTGAATATGATGACATAAGTGCATTTGTATATTCACATGACATTTCTTCAACCTTTCTACTACTTACCCAATTACTCATCCTACCTTTTTTTCTTCACTTTATTTGAGTGAATTTAGGCTAGTAAACCCTTATCAATCTTTTTATTTTCTTTACAAAATAAACTATCTAATTCTAACCTTATATCCTCCAAGGGCTCAGATTAAACTGATGAGCTCCTTTTATTCACTCTACCTATCTAATGATCTGCCAAGATTACACTATTTGGTCAAATTTATTCACTACCTATAAACATAACATCCAAATCATGAAATAGACAAGTTTAATCATTTTGACTATAATGGATTGTGGCATGAATAACAAGCTGCACACAATCATTTATTATGCATAAAAAGTAAATAGTAGTGGTACTTTCACTTTCACACTTTCATGGTCTTTATTTGTCTTTTGGGGTTCATATATTTTCATTTTTTTGACCTTTTTCATTCTCTTTGTCATTTGATTATTCTTTTAGGACATACCCTCTTTACAGTTTTTTATTCTTTTAATATGGAAAACGTTTGTAGAAAGCAAAGGTATGTACAATATTATAAGGTTTAACCTTAGTCATTCAAAATTATGAATCCTATTAGTATAGGAACCTAACACAGGAAACGATGCCAAAAAGTGATGAGCCTAGGTATTGCAACAAGAATGCTACAAATCCCAGGGCTACCAGCTTTACTTATCAACTCAGGTTTTATACAAGCTTGGAGGTGACAGTGCTATATGCACAAGTAAAAGTGAAGGTACTGCCTATTGTCATTGCTCATCTAC
This sequence comes from Pinus taeda, assembly GCA_000404065.3. Lineage (NCBI taxonomy): Eukaryota > Viridiplantae > Streptophyta > Pinopsida > Pinales > Pinaceae > Pinus > Pinus taeda. The sequence continues at coordinate 93,481 of APFE030114245.1, read as the reverse complement.
CAAGAGACCCCAAGGGTTTTAAGCCAGATTTCTATAGGGTTAGAAGAAGCTTAATTCTTTGATGGAAGAAAAGAAAATCTATTCTAAGAGAGAGCTACTCTACTATAGTAATGAAGAAAACAATATGTAATGCTAAAGCACACCATAACCTAACTAACCAACTAAATATCTATGCTAAGCAGAATTGATAAAACAATCACTAACCTAAGGCTGCAATCTAAGTTTTAGAGCTAAATAGCATTAAACTATACTAAGGTGTAAGCAAAGAAACTTAAGCGAAATCAATTTTCAAGCAGAAGATCAATCAGAGGTCGAAATCAATGAGAGGAAGACATAAGGATGTAGTAGCGCATAGGGACCACTGAATCAATCAAAAAACATAAGATGAACATCAAAGATCTTATCACGAAGGCTTAAGTGACTAGATGGATGAACAAGGTGAACGAAGTGATGAACAACTAAGATCTTATCACGTAGATTAAGTCAAGAGATGCATAAACATGATTAACTGGAGGATGGATGGTAGAGATTGTATTGCGGGAAAACGAAATGTGCAGAAATGATGGAGCGGGTTTCTAAGGTGGTAAGTCGTTTATCCCGCGCCCTCAAGGTGGTAAGAGGAATTTTGAAATTTCACGTGATTAGCCTTACTACATGACACGTAGCACGAGAAAGACACTTTTCTCATGTGCTCTCAGGCGGATAATGGTCGTGCCATAATTTGAGCAAGATTGCGTGAAAACCGTTGGATCAGGTGTGGTTAAGCAATGGTAGAGATCAACCAAGCTAGTTGGCGATCAGGTGAGGTAGATCGATATTGGGGGTTTAAAGCACATAAAGTGTTGAGGTGACGTGATATCTGTCGGATCAAGGGACATATTGACCGTGGAGATTAAAGTGCATAAAGTAAGTGGAAAACTTCACGAGAGGTAGCAGTTGAAGAAAATAATGAATCGAACGGTGATTATGAAGGTTTTTTGTGGATCAGACGATGAGGAAGTGATGCATGAAGAATGTGCTGAAGGAGATTTCAAAGGAAAATGACAGAAAAACCAGTGAGGATGAAAAAATAACTGCATCAAACAACAGACTCCATAGCTCATGCAAGAACCAGAAACTTTGTTTGTGGGGTTGTTGAAGGGTCTTCTCCTTAAGTCATGGTCCAAGAGGGAGGAGACGAGGCCGAGACATCTGCACATAACCTTATAGTGATATTTTCTCGTAGCTAACCTATATTGAAAGAAGGCACAAATGGAAGTAAACTACAGTAAATGCAACTACTAAAACAAATGAACAGAAAAACCATGAATAATCTATGCTATACTGTTGTAATGAAAATGAATCTACTTAAGCAAAAGAACAAAACCAAAAAGATACTTAAGAAAATGAACAAAACCCAGAAATATATGCTAGCATACATGTAGAGTAAAGAGGAGATTTGGCTACTCGCATTGGGCCCTAACCCAAAAGCTTAATCCTCTAAGTTAACTCAGAGCTGGCTTAAAACAGAACTCAATCTCATTATGAAAACCATGGATTACAGAACAAAGTGTAACAAGTCTTGCAACTGAGAAATAACGTAGATTTTTACAATGAAAGTTTGAATCCTACTGAGGTCCTAAGCCTCTCTATTTATACATCTCAAGTCTCTAATGACTTCCCTCAAATTAGGGAAGCTTGGCTCCCAACTCAAGAATAATTGGTTTTTGTACCTTTCACTTGCTCAGCTGTCTTCTAGTCTTCAAAGTGATGGTTGTTTGCACTCCGAGCTTATGGATGGATATTCAAATGGAGGGGTAGTAAATGAGGAGGATTTACCTCCTATAATTACTCTCCCTTATCCCATTCATGTTTTAACTAAGGTCTTTTCCATAGTTCCATGCTTTTATCCTTTATGCCTATATTTTACCTTACTTGTATCCTTTATTCTTGCATTATATGCACATTAGACCATAAAGCAAAATATTCAATTCTAACTCATCTCATAAACAAAATATAACAAAAATTATGCAATAAGCTGTGAGAATAATTGGTCTGACTAATCTAGGAAGTGAATTAAGGCCAATTAAGGCCTATATAATTACCCAATGATGAGGCTCTTCACTCAACCTGCTCGTTAGTAATGTGCTCCTTATCCATCTGAGCCTTATCTGCAGTTTTTCTTTCTGTTGCGCGGCAAACTTTTGTTCAGCCTTTTTGGTTGCATCCTTTCTTTTCTTTGCTTCTGAGCTTCTCATGCCCTTACTGGTTTCGGAATCCATGTCTTAGGGAGCGCGCCACTCTGCTCTCGATCACTTGATTACCTCATGTATATCTATATCTATGACCAAATATGGCAAGTCATGCCATTTTTGCTATGGATCCTTTCATGCATGGATGTAAACATGGTAGAAGTCAGCCTTGAATGTGGCATAAGCTAACAACTACGTGTACAAGGTCAAAGACAACCTTGGGCACTGGTTGATGGCCATGTGAAGGATTTCTTCAATCAAAACCCAGAATGTTTTTGTTTCTGTGACCCGGGCAAGGTCCTTTGCAGCCCACAGGGAGGTGAACTATGTGACGTTTGACAATCCTTCTTTCAATGGAGTAAACTGGTTGTCCTATAGTAGCTCCCATGCAACCAACACGATGGAGAACAACAACCAAGCATAATGGAATGGCTTGGTCTCATCCTAGGCCTCACAACAATTCATGAGGAACTCTTGGCATAGGTACCTTGACCAGTTGAACTGCACACCATTCATTCATTGCATAGCTAGAGAGATCACACGCGCTAGAACTTCATTTTCACGACACTTCCTCATTACCTTCCTTGCTAAGATTTGTGTGGAAATTTGCATCGCAAGGTCATTTATGGAAGTGATTGAGTATCTGCGTGGATTTTTCATGAGGGAAAATTCCTGTTCATCTTTTTTGCTAAATCCTTTTCTCCCATTCTTACATAGTAATTTGTCACTGACCCCAAATTCCTTGATTCCAGACACTTCTAGTCTGTGTTATTGACATCTTCCTTGTGTCATGTTGCAAATTATGTGTCAATGTATTCCTTATCATCTCAAGAAGAATACCTCAATTCACTACTCCTAGAGCAGACCCTTTTTACCTATGTTTTTGGGTCCTCACGGGACAACAATTGTTCCACCCATGAAGATGGTGAAGATTGCACTAGCCCTAACAAAGTATTCACTCTATCTCTATGTTTCACTTGCGATGAGCTACTTTTGGCAAGTTTTTTAAACAACTCATCGAAGCTTTGAAGCGTAACATCTTCATGGGCAGTACATGGGTTGGTTTTTGGGTCAGATGAGCTCACCTCTCTCCTTTGGGATGGTTGTTCCACCTTTTGTGCAAACTCTCAAAGAGATAAGCTCTTTCTCCAATATTTTATGGAAGCTCCTCCTCCTACAAATACTTCCTCCATGACTGAGATCAGCTAGCTTTAGAGTTTAATAATTCAATAGTAAAAGTAGAGAGTTTTGCTAGAATGTGGAAGTAGCCTCTCATATAACTTAGCTTGGGGTGGTTTTGAGTGGAGTTAACTTGATTGTGAGAATGTTCTAGCATTAGCCTTTTGGGTAGGAAAGAGAGTTATTCGTCTTTTGGGAGACAATCTATGAGTGAATGCTTGTAGAGACATGCTAAGAGGACCCTTTAAGGAGGCTTATGACCTCAAGGCTTGGTTGTAAGTTCTACTTTAATTTACATTAATGAAAATCAAAAACTTATTTTGTATATCATATGTCAAATTGCATAATGATAGCTTGAAGGTCCTTGACTCTTTAAGTAGATAGTTTTTGTCATACTCTATTATGTTTGTGGTTTCACTTTGTATGTTGTTTTCAGGTACAAGTGATTAGAAGAAAGAGAGATAGAGCAACACAAGAGGGAATTCATAGAACAAAGGTATGAAGGTAAGCCTTCATGGCATCAAATTTCTAAGGAAATTTGATTTTGTATTTTCTTTGTTGTGACTACACCCACTCTAGGGCTAGAGGGGTTGCCCTTGTGTGCAGAGGGAACTTGCCAGCGTCATAAGTTGGCAATCATACTAGGGATCTTTATTTTTTATCTTTTGATTTGATTTTGTTTTACTTATTTATTTTCTCCTTTACATTTGGCATGAATTCTTCATGTTATGGTTTCTTTGACTACCCCTGCTAGTCTTCCCTCTATTATAAGTGATAGGCCTAGCCTTCCCTCAACTGGATTTTGAAAATTTTCCTTTGTTTTAGGGTCATTGCAGTTTATTTTATGAAATATGCGAAGATATTCACGCTTGCGCTATCTGATTAGTTGCGCCTTCTATTGTTTGGCATGATTAAATTGCCTCACAGTCACAAAGAGCTATGAAACTAGCTCGGCGTTGTTAACTGGTGTACTGTGGTAATGACGTCACGAAGTTTCTAGTTAGGGAGGTGTGACGTTTTATTATTGGTGCATGCTGTCAATTTTATGCTCGCAAAGATTCCTGTAAGTTTCAATTTTGAGGTTTTTCTTGATGATTTGCTGGTGTGTCCTATCCTTTTGAGCTTCTCTTCTACCTCTTTATTGTGTGTCAAATTGTTGATTGCTAGAGTATTTGATTCTGGGTTTCATTCCCTTGGAACTTCTCCTTTTCTTGGGTTACTTGTTAGTTTGGATCTTTGGTCTATGTTTGGAATGATCCCTTTCTTTGTTTGAGGCTTCTCTTTACTAACTGGTTTTCATCTCCCTGATTGGTATGTGACGTTTGGTTACCAAAATTTTCAAGTGTTGTTCATTTGGTTTCCTTCCTTCACTTGGGATAGATCACATTTCTTCCCGGTCAATGAGAAAGCTTTCTAGTTTTGCGAAAAGAAACATCTTCTTGGTTTTGAGTCTTTGATTCAGTTTAGAGTAGAATGTTTCTCTTCATTCATTGAGTGGTTTCATTCAAAAAGGGCTTAAAACTAGTATTGTTTTGAGTTTTTCATTTGGTTTCTTATCATTTATTTGAAAAATCAAAATATTGCATTCATCTTGTGTTAGGAAATAAGAACGATCTTTTGCACTAGTAAATTATTGCCTTTTCGAAATTGAAAAGCGAGGGATGTGTTGTTCATTTTCTTAATTAGATTGCTTGCATTTCTCTGTCTTCTTGGTTGGTTTGCTTGCATTTCCTTGCTTGTCACTTTGATTTCTTTGAAATGAACCTCTCACTTTTCTTTAATTAGTTGTTCATTGAAAAGAAATGGTTTCTTCACTCATTTAGTTTCATTCCAGGAGCTTTTGAAGATACATTTGGTAGGGCCTTGAAATTGAAATTTAATTCAAGATTAACAAGTAAAATTCATTGAATTAATCTAAAACTGCATTGGAAATTAATGCTTATATCTAGAGTTCTAGGCTAGAGACGTGTTCCGACGTCATTAAACCTAGTGGTTGTTGTTTTCACTAAGGTTGGGTGATTCCTCCTTTTGTGATTTGATAAGTACTAGTATGGACTTGTGCTACCTATACCGTTGCGTATATGATGGGAGACCCCACTAGATTTCAATCATGTTTTCCATAGAAAGCCGAGTTAGCTTCCTTGTAGACGTGATACAATGAAGACAGCATTCAGGGAGATAGCTTGATCATACTTCTTGGTTCACGAGGAGGTTGTTCTGTAGTTCACACTTGCCTGATAAACCCTTTTGCCAAGAATTCTAGAGTAGTCACTTCCATTCCTTTTTCACTCTTTAAAAGTAAAAGGATCATCTGATCACTTGTCCTTTCAGTCTCATTAAAATTCGAAGGAGACTAGAGTCATATTTTGTCCTTCTTCTCGACTCTATAAACATGAAAAGGCAAAGTTTTGTTCTAGTGTCATAAAATTTATTTGCCCATGATAACATCCTACCTATTAATTTTGGCCACATCATGAGTAATACCCTTGAAAGGAATTTAAAGCCCTCTTAATTACCTCTTCTCTCCTGGTCTTTTGAGTTTAGGCCATCCTAGTGGACTCATCTGTTCCGTCATTTTTACCAAGTGATGGAGCACCTTCTTCCCCTATCCCATATGAGGTATCATATGTTAGTGGCTCTCTTGCTATTGTTTCAAGTGTTCAAACTCTTACCTCTTGAGCTCCGAATGGGGAACCTTTTGATATCAATTGGACTCCTCCCAATGTTTGGGAATTTTTACACGAGGATCTTCTGTCTACTCCCCTTGGTGTTTTGGTTCCTATGGCCTCTTCCGACATGGATGAGTCAAGTCATGTTAGCAGTCAAGAGAGCCTTGTGTTGACTGGTGAATATCAGTTTCCTCTAGAAGGTTTCCCTTTCCACACCTCTCAGGATGTTTCATTACCACTTCACTATCACGCTATGGTTGATATACTTGGTTCTACATCTCTGCACTAGAGCTCTGTAAGGTCTCGTACAATGGTTCCGACTTCAGGGTTGTTTTTGTATACTCAGTCGGCTTCGACCTCCATTCCTCAGATGTAGGTTACATTGGTTACATCTATTCCATTGATGCCCATTGCTTGTGTGGCATTTTCGGCTCCTCCTGTTAGTGCGGTTACCGCATCTTCATTAGTAAATGTTGTTACTGGGATATCTTCTAGACATGCTGATGGTGGTCCTTTGCCTCTGGTTTTTGGAGTGAGTCAACCTATAGGTAATGTGCCTATATCCTCAAATTCAATTCCGGGGGGATTGTCGTATGATCAATATTTGTTTGCTCTTCAAAATATGACTTATAACCCTCTAGGTTCTCAGCAGATGTCTATTCCGCCTAACCCTCCACACTATTACCATCACTGCGGAACCCATATGTATTATACTAGACCTCTTCCTCAGACAGCTCCAGTTGATAGTCAAATTCCATCTTCGGTTTCTTGGAATCACACTACTTACCACGGTTCACAAGGACAACCCATCTAGGGACAACCTTATGCCTCGGTAGGTTAGTCTGATAGCCAGTAGTGGCAACCTTTGGGCTTGCAAGGACAACCCTTTCAGGGACAACCTTTAGCCCAAATATATTCATCCTTTTATTTATTTAGGACAACCTCCTTTATCTCAAGGACCTCCTTCTAATCAGTTAGGTCAGCCTCAATTCCAGCAAAGCCAACCTGCTGCCCAGCAAGGACAACCTTCTAGTCAGTTAGGTCAACCTTAGTTACAACAAGGCAAACCTGCTCCTCAGCAAGGATAATCTTCTCATCAGTTAGGTCAGCACCAGTTCTAACAAGGCCAACCTGTCATTCAGCAAGGACAACCTTTTGGTCAGGTCAATCCAACTATTAGTCAACCTGGTGTTTAAATGCAACATGGACCTTAAGCTCAAGCTGTTCCCCAAACTCAACCCAGTCCCCAAGCTCAGTTGGGATTCCAAGCTCAACCTATTCATCAGATACAACTTGGGCCCCAGGCATATTTTGGGCCTCAGTTTCAGTAGAGTCCTCAAGTACCTTAGCAACCCCAAGGGCAACCTCAGAGTAATCCATATCAGAACTATCAACAACTTCAGGTTAATCCTTATCAGAATTTTCAATAACCATATGCTACTCCTGTTGGTCAATTTGGTAATCAATGGTTTGTTGGAGGTCAAAATCTAGGACAACAATTAGGGTATGGTTTCAATCCTCCAAACTATAACCCTTATGGACAAAATCCTCTAGGACAAGATACATAGGGGAAACAAGGCCCTGGTTGGAACCCTAACGCTGATCCTTATCAAATACTGATGATGTCTTTCAATCCTCAGTTACCTTTTCTTGCGACTTTGGAACTGCAAGATGTGTCAAATCTGACCAATGATCCTATAATTCATAATCCATATTGGCCACATGTTCCAACCAAGATCCCTGGTGACTGTCCTAAGTTTGAAGGCAATTCCGGAGAAGATCCCCAGGCACATGTCATGACTTATCACCTTTGGTGTTCATCCAATTCCTGGCTTGACATTTCTATTCGTCGTCGTCTTGTCCAAAGGACTCTTACCAGTTCCACTACAAAGTGGTACATTGAACTCGCTCATGGAACTTTCCAAGATTTTAACTCTCTCGTGATGGCATTCCTTATGCATTTTCAATTACCAATTCACTATGAAACAGGAATGCATCTTCTTACCTCTCTGAAACAAGACACAACTGCTCACATCTCTGATCATATTCATGAATGGAAAAGGCGTTGCCATTTGATCAAGTTCTAGATTCCTGATCAGCTATTGACAGATTGGTTCATTACCTCTATTTTCAGTCCAATAGCCAAAGATATTGTTATGGGCGCATGCATTACTAAAGAGCAAGCCATCGCGCATGCTCAATATCTTGATTTCGTATATTCCCAATATGGTACACTTTATGATGTTTTTCCCGATACTCTATGACTTGGAACTTCTAAATCTCTGTCGACACCTTCTATCGATGGTGTTATTGGTTCTATCACTCACCCTTCTTGAAAGTCTTCCACAACTCCTGTGAAGCAAAAATCCATTGCTCTTACTGAAACTACTTCTCAGTCTCCATCCAATCCTGTGAAAACCTCAGAAGTTAACATCGTCCAATCCACCACGATGGAGAAAACTTCGAAGGGTAAGAAGAAAGGGAAAGTTAAAAATAAGTCTGACATGCTAAAGCAAGAAACCCCTAAGACTCCTACCGATGATGGTTCCAAACACAAACCTAAGTATCCTTGTCTTATCTATGATGAGGATCACTTCACTAAAGACTATCCTCGACGGTCTGAGGTAAGTCATTTTCTTAAGGGGACTTCAAGGATTCCTGCTATGCTTAAAGAACCTTTTTCTTCTCAGTAAACTGAAATGGTGGACTAGCCTCAATCCTCTTCCTCATCTAGTTCCCAAGTCTTCATGGCTGGTACCATTCCTATTCAAATATCTACTTTATTGAAAGATTATGCTCCGTCAACCGAGAAAGAACCTGAAGTCCCTTCTAGTGTTCCCTTGTCTAGTTCTAGCCCTATTCATATTGAAAGGCCTAGTAATGAGTCCGTCATTCAACCACCTGCTAAAGGGATTCTCCAAAACTCCTCCTATAATCCCAATGCTCGTGCTACACAACACTATAGTATTGTTGAAGATCTAGCCCAAGCTCCTTCAGATATGTCTGCATTGGAGGTTCTCCAGAGTTGTCCTCCCCAATGAAAGTCATTACCATCCACCATTGGTGGAATTGATCCAGTTGATTTTGAGTTGATTACTTTCAATCTTGAAAATCACATGCCTCGTTGACCTCATCAGATCGCTTTTCTCATCCAGGTTGTTATTAACTCAAAGACTATTCATCGTATTGTTATCGATGAAGGAGCCTCGACTTGCACTTTGTTTGTTTCTTGTTGGAAAGCCATTGGTTCTCCCTCTTTGATTCAATCTCTGAATACCCTAGACACATTTGATGGAAGAGATTCTCATCCGTTTTGTATTCTCCTGCATTTTCCTATCACCTTGGAAGGGAAGACGGTTAATGTCGAGGTAGAAGTTGCCTACACCAACCTAACTTACAACCTTCTACTGGGTCGAAGTTAGACATATACTGTGCATGTCGTTGCTTCTAATTGTTACGGTTGATTAGTTTTCCTACTTTGCTTCCTCTTCCTTGGAAGGCAAGGTTCCACATGTGGAGCATACTAATATTCCTTATGAGAGTGTGGGTGCTGGGTTGTTTAAAGCTCCTGCCCTGATGGGCGTTTTTCCGCTCCCACCTCCTAATGTCACCTCTATTAATCTGATCTCTGTTAACCTTGATCCTTGGGTTATCCCTACTCTTTATCAGGTAGATTCTTGGGGTGATGTTATGCCACTAAGCCCTACGAAGCTCAACTATGTTGAAATCATTTCGGCTTCGGCTTCTTCTTCTAACTCTACTCCTTCAAGTAGATCTTCTGACACGTATGTGTAATCTCCTTGGCTTGGAGATATTTCTTCTCCTAATCATTTGCAAGAGATGTTTCCTTCTGATGAGGTTATTCTTGAAACTTTGCCTTTTGAAGATCTTCCTTGGGTTGATAGTCATCATCGTTCCTTGTTTCTTCCTCTCTTTAGGGAAATGACTGCTTGTCTTGATAATTTTTCTTCCCATGTTCCTTATCAACAACTTTAGATGCCCATCTTAACTCGTGAGGTCTTTTCTTAAGGGAATATTGGGAATATCACGCAAACCATTCCTATCGACATCTTTGTTAAACCAAGGTTTGTCGAAAATTATTAAACATAGGCATGGCAGTAATAGAATGTGAAAGATAAAACATGAGAGAACATTTTTTATTAACATATGATATAAATTTATAGTACATGGTGTGACCATTGGGTTCCACATCCCAAGGTCTCTTGGACTTCCTTAGTCTATTTTGCTTCCACGCTAACCCATAGAGGATTAGTTGTCCAACATTCCCCCCTTAATCCAAAGGGTTATTTGTGAGTCCAAGAAGAGAGCTGCAATACAAAATGTGAAAAAATGCATGGCGGCACTAGGCTAAAAGTGTTGTCTAAAATGTTGGTCTAAAGGGTGGTGGTTTAAGGATTACCACCAACACTGAAATGCTTAGTGTAGTTCCCGGAACTCTTCCAAGTCTGGCATGAAGCTTAGGTCTTCTGCTAGAGGAAGTGCTCCTAATGTTTTGAAGAGGGAAACCTTCAACCAATAAAGGGAGGTCTCACCCCACATAAAAGGGAGAACTTCAACCTAAAAAGGGAAGTCTCAACCTATGATGGTTTAAGGATGACCAACAACTTTGGAATGCTTAATGCAATTCCTGGAACTCTTCCAAGTCTGGAAAGAAGATGAAGTCTTCTGCTAGAGGAAGTGTCCCCAACTCTATTCCTAGAATTCTTCCGAAATTGGAAAGAAGTTGAAGTCTTCTGCTAGAGGAAGTGTCCCAGATTCTTTGAAAAAGCATTACCAACTGAATGCATGCTTAGGGGCATCTTTGTCTCTGGCTATAACTCTGAAACTGTTGTGGCAGGTTGTGGCTCAGGCTCGCTTGATGTGGCTTTGAAGCTTGTAAATGACCATCATTTTCCTCCTGTCAGATACAAAGTGAGATGATGGAGAAAAATCAACTGCAATACTATTCAATATTTTGGAACAAGTTTGGACATATGACTAAAATATCTTCTTGGTCATTGAGAAGCGATCCATCAAAGATGAACCTTCGTTCTTGCAGGAGGTTTGTTTCTGAAGCATCTGTTTGAAGAATGACTAGTTTTATGACAGTGCTTACATGGATGAAGATCAAAAAAATGATCTTTCAGATGGCCAACTCAGTCACAGTGTTGGTATTTCACAATCTGTTGTTGTGGAAGAGGAGTAGAATCTAGAACAGCTGGAGGTGAAGATGAACTATCCTGAAGAAATCCAGCACTTTGAAATTGGATTGGTTTGGAGTAGTCTGAAATATGAAAGGACACATCCTTGTCATATCCAAGACCAGTTTTGTGCTTGTTGTGAAAAAACTCTTCCCAAGGTCTGATGACTGACTTGGGAATTGCAGACTGAATTTCTGCATCTGCATGTACAACTGTTGCTTTATTGGGGACTGCATCTGAATGAACATCAACAATATTGACTTGTTGTTGATGGGTGGTTGTCTCAATGTTTTGAAGAAAAATATGTTCAGAATGATGACTCTGTTGTTGTAATTCTACTTGTTGTAGCTGAGATTCAAGCTGCAAAAAATCAATGTGTTCTTGTGCATATTGTAGACAGGTCTGCATTTCAAAGAGAGAGTCTTTGTTGATTTCGACTATGTTATTGACACTAGAATGTATTAGTGTATTTAATAACTCTAATACTCAATAAATTCTTCCCATTTTGTCAACAAATAAACCTCTATAAATGTGGAGTGTCATCTTCAAAAATACACTTAACTTATTTTCAAAGATATTAGAAGTTGCTCCCATTTCGATTTGCACCATGTTTTGGCTAAATGGTGAAATCATACAACGTTTGGAATAAGGGGATAACTTCTATATACTTTAATACTCTACGGGAATTTCAACACTGAACAAAAAAACCATAATGAGTTTTAAATATAATGCCACAACTAGGACAACAGTAACTGCAAATTTGCTTAGATCCTTCAAATACTAGAAAGAGTTGTCACAGTAGAAATATCAACAGTAAATTTCTCTATTAAATCATCCTTTGTGAGATCAATAACTTCAAGATCAAATACTGATCCATTTTCATGTATAGAATGCATAATCAATCCATATGAAAATGGTCGAATGTCAAGCTTTTCCAACAAAACTGCCTCGAAAGAACCAACCTTGTCTCCTTTCTTAATAAGCTCCACGGGTGTTATAATTTCAATAGTACCTTTGTTAAGAGTTCACTGCACCACCAATGTAGCTTGAATTCATTGATACATTTTCTTTGGTAAGAAATTTATAAATACTGGTACATTAACTTCATCACAATGAAAATAGCCATAATATTCCCTATATTTCATTAGTGTGCAAATACATTGGAAAAAGCAATGGACTAGAGGAACCTAGTAATGTAGCTTCAGGAAAGATGTCTCCAAGTTATTAGTTCCTTTCAGGGAAAACAACCATACATATTAGCCTTTAATTGGCCATGTCTAGCAGTGTTATTAACTCTAAAACTCATTCCATTCATATGCAGATTGCACCAACAGCTTCCATGTTCAATCAGTGAGCAAGATGGGCTGATATTCCACTCGATTTGGTCTCTAGTCTTGGTAGAGACACGTCCTTGCACAAACTACAACTACATAACTTCTCTCCAAGACCCCAAAACTTCTCTATAAAACATCTCAGTTTCAGCGTGATTTTGGAAATTGTTGACAACCATGATTCATGAAATATACTCAACTATACATGTCAGCCTCTGAAGCACTTCATTTCAGCATTCAATAATGGGGACACTACTTAGAAATTAGATGTTGGTCCAGAAATGGCACAAGGGTCTTTGACATCAACAATCCTCTTCAACTATGCCTTGAGATGGTAGACAGTTTCCTAAATGAGGTTACAATGGTGAGGAATAATATTTTGATTGTCTCTATAATGCTCCAGAATTCGTGGTTATGCTCAGAAAGGGAACACAACCTCTTGAGAAATTATTTGATGCCGCAAACATGTGACACGACTTGCCTGTAGCTTTGTATTACCTCCTATAGCACATACGCTCCCTCCTCTAAATAATATGCAGCCCATAATTTATTTGATAGGCCTGGTTAAACTTTTAAGTATGCTCCATGACCATTATCCTCAGTTTCACAACCAATAGGTAGTCCCAAGAAACCAGGGAACTCGTCCATACAAGAAAATAGGGAATAGTTGTATAAGAAGCTTTTGAAACCAAGTGGACTAAGATTCCAGAAATTGTTGGTGATTACACTCCTGGAAATTCACTCCTAACATGCATATTCTAGCCCAACACTTATCTAGCATTTTTCTAGAAACATAACTGAGAATGCATTTGTTCCAAGCATCGACGACAACTTTCCAGCCCTCAGTTTTCTTCGCTTTTGATAATAGCTTATGCACATCATCTCACACCCCGCAACCAGCGTGATGTGTAGAGCATTCCTTTCAAATGAATTCTTTCACTTTAGATGAATACTTTTGCAATTTCCACAGTGTTTGTCAATCAATTTTAAGATGCAAACTACACTTGCAAGCATCAAATGACCATCTTTGGACTATACAAATACAAAAAACTTTGTACAACATTTTTGTGGGATTTATCTCATTGAACAATGTATGATCTGGAAAGGAGAAACATATTTTTCATGGCAGGTTTTGAAGCCGTATGGTATATCAAATGTAATTTTGTATAAATTACATAAATTCCTCTTCAACAACTTTCTTAAGAAACTCCATTCTTTGAATGACCATCAGAGTCATCAAGGGGTTGCATCAAGCAATGATGAGGACAAAGATCTTGAGCTAGAGAAGGGCTATAAAATGATCAATGTGTGTGACAGACTAGTTGAGGTTTTCATGATCGAGAAGCTGAAGTCAACTGAATGTAGGAAGTTGTTGCCATTCAGTAAGGAATGGAGCAAAATCAGGCCTCACTTCTTCAAACGATGTAAATTGTGGGCAAATGCAGAAACTGACCCTAAAAAGAAACAGAAGTTAATCAAGCTTGGTAGAAAACTAAAGGAGTTTGATGAGAATATGCAGAGGCATGATGAACTTTTAAAAGAAATTCAAGAAAATCCATTGGAGGTTGATGCCATTGTTGCTAGGAACCTCAAGGATTTTACTGGGGACTTCTTTGAACATCTTAAATTCGCTGCCAACACATATTATGACAGTCTGGTGTCGAGGGATGAACTAGCTAAGTTAGCAACTAAATGCTTGGCGGCAGTGCAAGCATATGATAATGCAACTACAAATAGTGAGGCAGAAATGAGATGTCATGCAAAGGATGAGTGTTTTTGTATGCTAGTATGGAGCAGCGACAGGAGCAGGTATCTAGCAGCGATAGGAGAAAGTATGTCAAACCAGTGGAGGCGTTAGTGTTAGGTATGTCATAATATTTCTATTTGGGGAATTGTGCACAGAGAGTGCAACTAAAATATGGTTGATAAAACATTCATGAAATGCAGAACTAACCTGCATAGAAAGGCCATAAAACAAGTGGCTCAAATATGAGTAGGGAAGGATATCGCCCGCTCTGATACCATGTTCAACACACACATGGAAGCAACAAAATATGAAAGATAAAGCATGAGAGTACATTTTTTATTAACAAATGATATACATTTATAGTACACGGTGTGACCGTTGGGTCCCACATCCGAAGGTCTCTTGGACTTCCTTAGTATATTTCACTTCCACACTAACCCATAGAGGATTAGATGTCCAACAAAAATATTCACATTGGAGTAACTTGTTCTCCCAAGGAAATTGAGATTTGCACTAGTCCCTTTTGAGAGTTTCGTGACGTATTCACCTAGTCATATGAATAAATGCCTGATATAGATCTAAGTATTCTGGTGCATGAGATCCCTACGTAACTTGATGAAAAACTAGTTCGTCAATGTTTACGTCCCATGCACCCAAGAAATGTAGCTTCCACTAAAGGAGAGGTTGAAAAAATTATCAAGGTTGGGTTCATTTAGCCTATTCCATTGACAGACTGGGTCTCTAACATTGTCCCTGTGACTAAAAGCAGGGAACTATTCAAGTTTTTGTTGATTATCGTGATATTAATCACGCATGTTTGAAAGATAACTACCCCACTCCCTTTATTGATTAGCTTATTGATGAATGTGCTAGGAGTGAAATATTCTCTTTTATGGACATCTTCTCTGGCTATAACCAAATCAATATTTTACCTACTAATCAACACAATGCTGCCTTTATTTGTCCATCGAATGCTTTGTCTTATAAAAAGCTTCCTTTTGTTTTGAAGAATGCGGGTGCGACCTTCCAAAGAGAAATGTCCCATGATTTTCATGATATTAGACACATTGTTCAACATTATCTGGATGATCTTCCTACTCATTCAGCTAAACGTGTAGACCATCCAGACCACCTCCATCAGATTTTTCTTCGTTGTAGAAATTATAATATTTGTCTCAATCTGCACAAATGTGTCTTCTGCGTTGATTCTGGCAGACTTCTTGGGTTTGTCATTTCTAAGGAGGGTATTCATCTCGATCCACACAAGGTCGAAGCTATTTTGAATCTCTCGCCTCATGCTACTTTGCACTAGTTGCAGATTCTACAAGGGAAGACTAATTTCTTGCATCGTTTCATCCATAATTATGTTGAGGTTGCTAAAGGTTATACACATTTGCTTAAGCGTGACATTCCATACATTTGAGCAACTCAAGACTCTTTTTATTTATGCTCCTTTGCGGTGTCCACCTAACTATCATCGTGATTAGTCGATTTATCTAGCTGCTACTTATAGTACCATTGGCATGGCTCTGGTATAGGATGACGATGATGGTTTCGAGCATGTCATATATTATCTTATCCGCAACCTTCTTGACATAAAGACTCGCTATGCTTATGTCGACAAGTTAGCCTTGGCAGTCGTTCAAGCTGTTCAACATTTTCATCATTAAATTTTGTTGCGTACCACAATCGTGATTTCTGATTGCAAGCCGATGACATATATTCTGTCACGTCAATTGCTGGGGGGAAAATACTCCAAGTGGATTGTCATCCTCTAGGAGTTTTATTTGGAGTTCATACTACCAAATCCAAGAAGCCACTGGTTTCCACTGAGTTGATTTACTCTTTACCATCTGCTTCCACTCCCTCTTAGATAGAGGACCTCATTCCAGATGAACGCCATTCTTGATTAGGAGACTTGATCCTTGGTACGGTGACATCATTTTTTACCTCCAGACATCTTCATTTCGCTCTGACTTGTCTAAGGATTCTTGGCGACGCATTCGCCATCATTCTCAACCGTATCATATTATTGAAGACACATTATATCGTGTCAAAGTTGATTCTATTCTCCATCATTGTTTAGCCCTCAAGGAAGTTGAGAAAGTCTTAAATCACTATCACTCTGGCACCTGTGGTGGTCACATGTCTGGTTATGCCACTACTCAGAAGATTTTTTTTGCTGGTTATTTTTGGCCATCCATTTTCAAGGATTATATTCTTGTCATCCATTCCTGTCATGCGTGTCAAATCTACTAGCGCGAGATGTGTGCGCCACCTTTTCTTTTGCATCGTGTCATTGCTGTTGGCCCTTTTGCAAAGTGATGCATTTACTTTATGATCTGTAACCCTATCTCGGTCGGGGGGCATGGGTATATCAATGTTGTCGTTGATTACTTTACGAAATGGGCCAAAGCGATGCCTACATTGACTAACGATGGTCAGACAGCTGCTTAATTTCTATTCAATCATGTGATTTCTAGGTTCAAAGTCCCTCAGGCCATTGTTACAAATTATAGTTCTCATTTTCATGGCTACATGATGGCCAATTTGACATCTCAGTTGGGCTTGCGTCACGACAGTTCACCATATTACCCTCAGTCCAATGGCCAAGTAAAAGAAGTAAACAAAGTGTTGGTTACCATGATTCAACATACCTTTGGAATGAATAAGTCCAATTGGCATTTAATGTTTCTTTCAGCTCTATGAGCCTATCGAACCTCGGTTAAGGATGCTACTGGATTTACACCATTTCAACGAGTTTATGGTTGGGAAGCTACCCTTTCAGTTGAATGTTAAATTCCTTCTCTCAAATTTGCTATTGAATTACTGCCAAATACCACTCCAGTGGAGGAGCATCTTCTTTACTTAGACTGACTTGATGAGACTCATCGACTTACTTTATTGGTCATTGAGGCACAAAAGAAGAGAGTGAAAGCTCACTTCAATCAGACGGTCAACCCACGTTCCTTCATTAAAGGGGATTTAGTCATGTTGTATGATCAAGCTCATGACAAGATGGGGGTAGGTAAATTGTAACCCATGTGGCATGGGCCCTACATTGTAAAATGTGTTTTGCAAAAAGGTTCTTATGAGCTAATTGATTATGAAGGAAATCCTTTAGATAGGCCCCAAAATGTGCTTTATCTCAAGAAGTATTATGCATGAGTCTTTCATGCATTTCTATGTGCAGAAGTGTGTTTTCATTTTTGTACATGTTTGGCTTGGTGTGTAAGCATTTTTTTCTTATTGTGTCCTTTTGCTTCTTATGCAGATGTTTGTCACACCTTATGTCGGTTTGGTTGATGGTGCCTGTCGTAGTACTCAAAATCTTTCCTCCATGGCATGGGTTATCTATGATCCTCACGGTGAGTTGGTAGATCTTCAAGGTGTCTGTCTAGGATGTACTACGGACAATGTCAGTGAATATAGTGCAGTTATTGAGCTATTAATCAAGGTTGTTGCCCTCAATATTCGCACTTTGATCGTAAATCTAGATTCATAGCTTGTTGTTCTCTAGCTCAACGGGTGTTATTCTATCACAAACCCTCAGATTTTAAGGTTGTATTTACGTGTTAGTTTACTAGAAAGGAATTTTGATTTCATGACATATAAATATATTCCTAGAAGACTAAATACATTAATAAGTGCATTAGAAAATCATGTGTTAGATAGATATTTGCAACATTTGTAAAAGTAAACACTAAGACATAATAAGTTGATAAAACAAAACATAGGTATGATATATGTATATGTATATATATATATATATATATTATATAATATATATATTTTATATAAATATATATATATATATAATATATAGATATATATATATATCATGTGTTGCACATCGTAGTGCTCAACAAATATATGTTCAGGTTACATCATGAGGCAACATGTCTCTCAAAATTGCAGAAAATAAACCTAGGGGTCTAATCCATGTGATGCTCTCTATAGCACAACACTGCTCGGACAAGACGTCTAAGCAGTCAGTGGATACTGTTTGACATTGCTACTCTGTATCACTGGTACCGTCGAGGGAAATCCTTGAATTCCACGTAATTGGGGATCCCCTCTATCAATCCCTCCAGGTCTCAGGAAGTCTCATCCTCTACATCTCCACCAGGAGGAGGTAGCTCGAACTGCCCCTCGACTTTATGAGAAATGGGAGATAAAAATGCAGGTCTTTCCTATCCAAAATATGTAAGATTGAAATATAATTATTAGGACATATATATAAAAAATTATAAAACTCTTTAGAAATTGGAAAATGATTTTTTTACCTCTATCATCCCAGCGTTCCCCAGGAGGGATTACTAGGTTTGGGTCACCCCTAAAGTTCGTCCCAACATATGGCTAGTCCTCTGCAACAAGGAGTTGGCAATCTATCCACTCAAAGAACTTTGGTCTCCATGACATCTATTGGATGCCGCCTCCTTGAGGCATCAATATCGCCCAACGAGTGATCTGTGGCTCTCCTGGTGGTGGCCTTGACATGACCACTTCCTGTCTCTAAAGGACAGGTAGTCGTTCCAGGATGAACGATATGCGGATGGAGCCATACACAAACTATTTTGTATCACCTCACCGAAATTTTGTTAGCTTCCTTTTAGGGTTGTCTGATACCACCTCTACCTAGTTGAATACAGTGGGGTTTATGCAGTCGGCGACCAGCCGGAGTTGAGTCTTGGTGGCCTCATACAGGGCCTACAAACCAACTGCTATAGTGATGGTAGAAAGGAGGACCCTCAGTGACAGGCTAGCTACTGTTGTGATCTTCAGTTTGCCTCCCTTGTCCAATTTGTGGGCCTATGGACACAACTTTCTGATGAGCATGCCCATCGTCTCTCCTGTGATCCAAGTACCTGTCATTTGGGCCCTTTCTCCCCTCCATGATAACCCTGTCAAGAAATAGATGTCAGTGGCATCGATTTCTATTTCCTGCCTCCGAATGTTGAATCTCCCTTCATTTGGATCCCATGCTCCAACCAGGTACTAAAGTAGATCGGGTTGTGCTCTTAGGCATGATACCATGAAGAATCGTCGGTATACCTAAAACACTCCCATAATTATATTGATAGTTTATGTGTGAAGGGTGAACACCTTATCATCATACCTTTATGGCTAAATCAAAGTTTGTGAAATCAAAAGGGTGTAAAAAGCCTATTGATGATTAGGAGCCCGCAATTCCTGAGCATATCCAAGCAATTTGGATCCCCCATGGCCAACACATCATCATTACTATGTTCCCGCTCTTTACATTCAATCACCATGATTTTCTCCTTGCAAACACACAAATATTTAATTATGAATTCCATAATTGTGTTTAAAATCTCTAGACATTTCTTAAATTTTGAGGAATTTTGGTTCTCGGTTCTCATAGCGCCTAATTTCAAACAAGTGTGCCAAGCCAGAATCCATGGTTCAAAAACTTAGGGCTCTTCACAGCCTCGAGCTGGGAACCTGCACCGACCACTACAGACTGTCTCGTCCTCAAACCCCCTCTAAATAATGGCTCAAGACTTCAAAAATAAGATACGTTCTATCTAAAAATGTAGGAAAATGGTGTGTTGCCTACCTAAACCGGACGAGTTTGTAAACAAGCTTTTGATACTCCTCCAATTGATCGCCAAAATTGCCAATGTATAAGGGTAAATTTTTCCACTCCAAGGTAAGAGGTAAGAAGTAAATTGTTTTTTACCAAATGGCCCTTTTATAAGCTCTTTTTGGCAAATTAGCTTTTTAGGTTAGGGTTTTAGATCTATTTTTGAGTATTTCATGCATATTTACATCAAAAGCAGATCTTACACTTGTTTTTGTGTAGTGACAGGTTCCAAGTACTATGGTGATGATTTACGAGTTGTATTTTACACTTTTTTGGACTCGGTAAAAACATGAAAAATTCCCTTTTGGAGTCATCTTTAAGCTCTTTTGTGACTCTCAAAACATGAAGAGATCACCGAGCTCTTGTCGCTTTGAAATCGTTAACGGCTATGAAGCGTCATCTACCCAGTATAAGTTTACCCCTTTTATGGATTGGGATAGATTACTTACAAAAAAGGTATATGTTGATCTATCACGGTCAATAGGTTCCCTTGGGTATTGTTTTCTACCTTTTTCGATTTGAGGGACAAATTTACGAAAAGGGGACCTATGGAGTTTTCTTTTCTATGTCTTTTTCAAACTCTCTAAATATGAAAAAGACTCTGAATTTTACCTATGTCAGACTCATTAAACCTTGACGACATTGGACTCGTCATTATGACAAGACTGAGCTTCTCCTTCCTATGGCTCATTAAAACTTGCTAGGTTGTATTTGTATGGAGGACAAACTTATATTACAAGCATATGTTATCCGCTTCAAGCTTGTGTTTCAAAAATAATTGGGGTACTCACCAGAAATGGTGGGGGTGAAATTTGGAAGTATTTTATTGACTGTATTAATTATTACGATAGCTTGTTGCTCTTGAACATCGATACTCTTTATGCTTCGTGTCGGGTTGGGATATCCTCAATTTATCATTTGCGTTCTAGGTTTCGGGTTATCCAATTGCCTCATTCCATCTGATCCTTGCTGCATCATCATGACCTTCGATCCCTTGGTCCCAAAATGCTAGCAAACTCCAGAGTCGTGTCGCCAATATGTTCAAGAGCTTAATCCTTTTGCAATTTGTATCCTTACACACCTTCCTTAGTTTCTCTATCTCATCCACATTCATCTTGTTCCTTTGTATCATGTCAATGATGTGGGAAACGTTATGGCCCTCCTTCAACCGATCGCTTCCTCTCAACTTCAACTCATTATTCGAGAAGTTGATTTAGGGACTCCTTTATGGTACCTTGGAGCTTGCATGCCTTAATGGAAAGCTCTTCACATTTGACGATAGGCTTTCATCATTGGCCTTCAATCGGATGATTTGACAAGTGTTTGACTTCAGATCATTCTTCACACTTTGTGAATTGTATTATCAATACCTTGAGAACCATTGACATTATTGGTGTTCTCTCTCATGCTTGTTAATGGTTTACATCATTGACCAGTAATAAAGTGATTTTCTAATATGCTTGACTTCATCACATCTATTCACATATAAGAATTTGTACCATGATCAGGTTGGGATTCAAGACCTTGGGCTCAGATTACACAAGTCCAGGTTGTGCAGATTGGTTCATGATTGTATACATGACGCTTTTGATTAGATGGTTGCAACCATAATTGATTCTTTCATATGGTCCTTTTGATTGGATGGTTGCGTCCATACCACAGATCATTTATGTTTATCTTATGGATGGATACTCCCATGCCTTATGCACATGTACTTCCTTTCACCATGTACTCATGTATCAGAGATATTAGTTCTACTTTCGTTTGCAGGTTCTCCACGATGGTATTATGTTTCGGTTATGGATTCATAAAGATTTTCACCCTTCCCGCTCTCTCGACCTTCATGCTTTAGGGGGAATCTATTACACAAAAAAATTTCATCGACCCCGTGTTCCCTAATTCTAAACACTATCGATCCGTGTTATTGACATCTTCCTTGTGCCATGTTGCAAATTATGTGTCAATGTCTTCCTTGTCATCTCAGGAAGAATACCTCAATTCACTACTCCTGAAGAAGACCCTTTTTATCTATGTTTTTGGGTCATCACGAGACAATAGTTGTTCCACCTGCAAAGATGGCCAAGCTTTCACTAGCCCTAGTGAAGTCTTCACTCTGTCTCTATGTTTCACTCGTGACAAGCTACTTTTGGCAATTTTTTTAAACAACTCGTCGAAGCTTCAAAGTGTAATAGCTTCATGGGCATTCCTAGGGTTGTTTGTTGGGTCATATGAGCTTGCCTCTCTCCTTTGAGATGGTTATTCCACATTTTGTTCAACCTCTCAAATAGATAATCTCTTTCTCCCATCTTTTATGGAAGCTCCTCCTCCTAGAAATACTTCCTCCATGACTGAGATCAACTAGCTTTAGAGTTCAAGAATTCAATAGTAAAAGTAGAGAGTTTTGCTAGAGTGTGGAAGTAGCCTCTCATATAACTTAGCTTGGAATGGTTTTGAGTGGATTTAACTTGATTGTAAGAATGTTCTAACATTAGCCTTTTGGGTAGCAGAGAGAGTTATTCATCTTTTGGGAGACAGTCTATGAGTGAAGGTATGCGGAGACATGTTGATAGGACCCTTCAAGGAGGCTTACGATGTGAAGGCTTGGCTGTAATTTCTACTTTAATTTACATTAATACAAATCAGCAACTTATTTCCTATATCATATGTCGAATTACGTAATGATAGCTTGAAGTTCCTTGACTCTTTAAGTAGATATTTTTTGTCGTACTCTATTATGTTCATGGTTGCACTCTATATGTTGTTTTCAGATACAAGTGATTAGAAGAACGAGAGTTGGAGCAACACAACAGGGACTTCATTGAATGACAGTTTGAAGGTAAGCCATCATGGAATAAAGTTTCTAAGGGAATTTTTATTGGTATTGTCTTTGTTGTGAATAGACCCAGTCTAGGGCTAGAGGGGTTGCCTCTGTCTGCAGAGGGAACTTGCTTGCATCACACCCTTCTTTCCACCAAATTCCTTGGCTGGATTCAAACCCTTGTATGGAAGGTGTGTGACCATATGGATGAGCATGTTAGTGATGGGTATAGGCCCTCCTAGCAATAAGTATACATCGTGCACTAGATTAAGTAGTTAATGCACACAAGCGATGTTGATAGTGGTGTGGTGATAACGGGGCACCCACAATAGCTTCAACAATCCCGAATTTTCAACTCGTGAATCCATTTCACCGTCTCTAGCGTGGTGCCACTTGACTCTACGTAGTAGACAAACTTCATATAGTTGGTTGTCGCTATGTGAGGGAACTTGTCATCATCTGCAAGGTCCCAATATTCCATCTTCGGCAGGGGGATTCACGTAAGGCACAGACCTTCGAAGGGAACCGGCTCCGATGGCAAGGGCATAGAAATGAAAAAAATTTCATAGTCTTGGTCCTTGGTGACCTTTTCCATTCCCCTGTGCGGAGGGATATAGTCAGGAAAATTTTAATGGGCTCCATTCCCTTAGAATCTATGTCCTTCATGCCCTGTCCTTCCTTTGCCTCCAAATCGACACCTTCTCGGGCTACTTGTCTTTCTGTTTTTGAGTTGTAGAGTGTTTTCTGGACAATTCGTGCACTGGAACCAACTTCTCTTGTTTATCCTTCTTCATTTTTTGGGTCTATCTCGTAGGGGTAGAATTAAACCTAGGTGACCTTAGCATCATAGGCACAAGAGCAGGGCTTCCATACTCACCACCTCTGCAATAGCTCCTTTAGAAGTAATATCACCACTAGTAGTTACAGTCTCTCTAGGGATTGGTCCTAACATGGTTTCAAGGATGATTTTTTTATTCAACTTTGATAACTTGGAAAATGTAGGGCTCGTGACCAAATCTTCAAAATATGAGTGGCTCATAAGTAATAGACATCACAACTAAACAAAAACTCTAAGGGTTCAAAGTATTCTATGTTGGACTAGCACACATAATTTATAAGGTTTTTGAATTCAAATCTGATCATCCCCCCCAAAATTCGACCATTAATGTTGTTTTGGCAGAAGATATTCAAATATTTTTGCCTTAAATGCCGCCAGCCCACTCCTCTTAACCATCTTTTGGCTGTCAAAACATGAACATTGACTCCAACGGTCACTATCCTGTTGAGTTATGCAGTACCTCCCTTCATAGTGTAACGTCCTTCCCACAACTTCATAACTTGTATTTTCATGATATTTCATGTAGCCTGCTTGCCATGTAGTCCCCCAAACCAAGAAGTGTATTTTATAGTCCCGTGCTCCCTTGAAACTACCTAGAGCACTAAGGCTATGCTACCACCATATAGTCATTGCACAAGATCCCATGTATAGAGCTTTAATCAGTTTCCATTCATTCTTCTCGGAAAAGGATCTCCATTCAGCTTTGCAAGCTAGACAACACCTCCATCTATAATTTATTTGATAAAATATGGCCCTATCCAATGCATCTGAAATTTCCCCGAAAAATTAGTGAATTGACTGTCATATAACAAAACCAAGTCATTTACCTTGAATGTGCGAATCTTTATGTGTCGATCGTGCCATGAATTTTCATGTTCCTTCTATACTTGCTAATGGAATTGAGCCATGAATTGGTCCTCTTCAAGCTCGATCAGCTGTGTGAGCCATTCCCCCAAGGATTCACGATCTTTCATTCCTGGGAAAGATACAATGCATACAATAGGCATGATATACTCCATTGGCATAACAATTTCTACACCATAGACCAATCTAAAAGGTGTCTGCCATGTTAGCTTTTTATAAGTAGTATTGTAAGCCCATAGCACTGTAGGTACGTGCACATCCCAATCATTCCATTGTGTGTTACAAATCTTTATCAATGCGATCTCTAAAATCTTATTAAAGGCCTCCATTATTCCATTAGACTGAGGATGATATGGTTTGCTCTTCTGATGATATACCTGGAACTTCTCAGTCAATGCGCTGATTGTCTCAATCAGGAAGTGCATACCTTGATCGTTCATTAGCACTTTCGGGTAGCCAAATATGGTTAAGACATATTCAAATAAGAATGTTGCTGTTGTAGCCCCTGTACAGTCCTTAATTGGCTATGCCTCTTCCCATTTGGTTAAATACTTTGTTGTGGTGATGATATAGCACATACCTATCTTCTTGCCTGGGGGCTAGATTGGTCCAATGAAATCAATCACCCATTTTTCAAATGGCTGCAACGATATTTGAGGATTTAGTGGAAACTCGTCCCTCCGCAAAGGTCTGCTGGTTTGTTGACATGCATCAAATTCCCTCCAATACACCTTGGAATATTTTTGCAATGTAGGCCACCATAAACCTGCACGCAAAATATTCTGTGTTGTTTCCTTTCCTGCATAATGTCCTCCCGTAGCCCCTCCATGAGATTTAGCGAGGAGTTAGTCCTCTCAAAATCTGGCACATATTTTCGCAATCTCTCGTATGCTCCTGTATTATACAAATGTTCTACAATCATTAAGAAGTTAATCGTGTGCGCTAATAGTTCTTTATCTTGTTGACTTGTATACCCTTTTGGGTGCCATTTCGGTATTCAAAAAGTGAATAATATCTGCAAAGTGGTTATCTGCTACATGCACCATGAAGATTTGTGCATCAAGCAACCTTTCCTCCAAATTAGTAGGCTCCTCTCCTGTTTTGATTCGTGAAAGATGGTCAAGTCCTACATTTAACCTACCTGGATTCACAATAACCTCAAAGTCATATTCCTAGAATAGCAGCAACCATCGGTAGATATTCCCCCCCAACATATGCTTATTGACTAGGTATTTCAAGGCAGAATGATTTGTGTACATTTTGAAATGTCCACCCAACAGATAGTTGCTAAATTTTTGAAGTGCGTACACCATAGAAAATCCTTTGCACTCTGTCATTGAGTAATTCTTCTCAACCTTCGATAATTTCCTGCTCGGGAAGGCTATAGGGTGGTCCATCTCTCATTCATTGGCCTGTGTTAGCACTACTCCCAATGCAATGCAAGAGGCATTGACATGTACATGGAATTCTTTCTACCAATTGGGGAAGACCAAGATTGGCATGGTGACCATATTTTCCTTCAAAACATCTAAACTATGTTGACATTCCTCATCCCAACATAATGTAGAATCCTTCTTCAATAGTTTCTCCATGGGCGCAGTAGTCTAAGCGTAAGCCTTGATGAACATCCTGTAATATCCTGTATGTCCCAACGTTGTGCACAATTGTTTGACACTTCTTGAGGCCTCCAAATTCACTATCACCCAAATCTTGGCAGGGTTCACCATCAACCCTTGCTTGCACACCACATGACCTAGGAAGATCCCAGCAGGGACACAAAATAGACACTACTTCAGATTCAGAGCGATCTGGTATCTACGACCTGTATCTAGCATCAGGTCTAGACTTGCCATATGGCACTTTACTAAACCAAACATCATCCAATCATCAAAATACACCTCCAAGAACTTATGAATGAACTCCATAAAAGCTTCTATAACTACACAAGAGAATATCGTAGGTTCATTCATGAGTCTAAATGGTTCTATAGTATACTGGAAATAACCCCATTCTATCGCGAAGGTTGTTTTTCTCCTGTCCTCTGGCACGATCTTGATCTAACGTTACCTCAAAAACTCATCATTGGAAGGCAAATTGAAGCCTCGCACTGGTGATGTGACCACCTGACTATCCATAGTGATCACAGTCTCAGTGCTCCAACAAGTTGAAAGAGAGTGTGGGACTATAAAAGAGTTTATATGGGAGATGCACGAGACAAATGTTGCACGTAGGATCGAGACATCACAAGGGTCACGACCACACATAAGGGGTTGCGCTGTTGTGCGGGTAGGATGGGAGGTGACCGTTGGTTTCATTGTTCATGATAAGAGGTCCAATTTAAGGAAAAAAGGAGCGGGTGACGGGCAACTAAGACATGAATTAAGAATGAGATTTAGGACGATCTACCGCTAAGAAGGTATCAATGATGCAGAAATGGGGGGAAGGGTCGAATTCAAAATCAAAGGACATTATAAAACCCCTAGGTCCAGCTCTAAGGCAACAGTTGGTTGTTTAAGAATTGAGCAAGTACAGAGCATTGAGCACTGTGTACTTTTACCATCCTCAAGTATAAACACAATGACAGCCACTAGAATAAGAGTGTGATTCACTGAAGTTACCGTGAAGCTTGGTATGGCCCATGAGGAGCCTAGAGAGGCGACAACTGCACCCAAAGTTCCAAAATCACCACGCACGTTGCGGCCACAAAAAGATAAGAAAATGATGGGGCCAATCCAGATATCCCCAAGAAACCCACGATTTGGCAAATTGTCACCATTAAAACAATGGAGGAGGAGGAAGACTTGCAGGCCCTGATCGCCCAAATTGAGGCACAAGATGATGAGGTGGAGGATGTCTTTGAAAAGCATTCCGCAACAAAGTTACCTCCATACATCACCCCGTGGAAGGGAAAATCCAAGGTAATGAAGGACCTGGAGGTCACGAAGAGTGCGCTCTGAACCGCGCTCCTCCCCGATGATATAAGGTTTAAAGGTCCACCATTGGGATGAATACCTATTATGAAGTTCAAATATTGGGACCTCATGGAAAGCGAGAAGTTCCCACAGTTGGCTACAGAGAAGTTAATAAAATATAAATGGTTGTGTAGTGTGGAGAAGGATGGGTTACTCCATCTACGATGGATACCCGACTAGCATCGCATGCCCATCACCATTTTTGTCATCAAGTAGCTACTATGCCTGGTGCATGATGGGTATCTCTAGCTGGAGGAGCCAATTCCCATCATAGCTGATCTAATTCAACAAATTTCGCAACTATTAATCAAAGGAAACGACCCCGTGGCCATAGCAGGAAAAAGCAACGACTTGGCCCTCGCAAAAGCTATGAAGGTCAAGTATAAACTAGAAAAGAGAAAGTGGGGGTATGCAATAGCAAGCATTAAAGACCAAGGGGTTTGCATAGCGCCCCAGCTACTATCCAGCAAGCTAATGAGGAAATTCCACGCCGATGAAGTACCAGTGTCTATGATTAAGTTGGCAGAGCAATGCGCAGAGGGGGTCCAGTTCAGCTGGGTACAGTTCCTTTGTGACAAGTTCTTGAAAAACTACAGGGAGGCATAGGAGTAGGGTAAGGCCTTCTACTATGTATGGTTTCTCTTATCCATCATGTTGGTTGCAAAGGAGCTACTGGTGGGCATCCAGTTTCTAACTACTGAGAGTGACCTACCCGAAGCCACAAGGTACACCTTGCTTTGGGCTACAAAAGATGCTAATATAATTTGCAAGGTCATAGAGGCAAGCATCTGAACATGGATCAACCACAGGCCACACTTGTCCCCTACCATTCATAACAACTTGCAAAGCATGACAGAATTCAAGGTAGATATGCATAAATGGAGAAGGTCACAGCTCAGCAACAAAAGAAGGACACCAAGCTGCACCTCGTGTAGCAGGCTGAGAGGAAGTGCCAAGAACAAGAAGCAGCCACATGACAGAAGGTGGCCAATGCAGTAGCAGCAACACAGACAGTAGAGGCCACAAATGCACCAGCTAGAGAGGTCGAGGAAGGCCAAAGATTTCCTCAGGGTAGTAGACCGGGGATGTGGATAGGGAGGAGGACCACATGGACCCTAGTACAACATCAACACAACAGAAGCAGCCATGTGACCCAGAGAAAACAACCCCCAAGAAGAAAGGGAAAGCCAAAACGATGTCCGTCAACCCGATCACACTCATAGAAGATGATCTATTGGATATTAGCAAAACAATTCGGGAAGTTGTGGAGGGTGCGCTCTGTTAGCGTTTGAGATTTCACCTAGGCTGAGATAGACAAACCTCAAAGCTACATCAAACCATTTCACCTCGTAGCTAGCCCTACGAGGTATGAGAAGGCTCTCTCGGGTCAAACTTGGTGGATTTTTCAATAGGATGAGTTTGACCAATTAGGAACAAAGATTTTAGGCTAGTAAATTGATAAGAGTGTTTGATTTAAAGTTTTTGGGTTTTTTGGTGGCAATCGGAGGGAGTGCAATTCAGGGTGCGGGGATTGAGCTCAGTTTTTGCAGGTGGGTCTTTGGGGCAAGGTAGGAGTTTATGCTGATGCCTTTAGCTGAAAAAGATGATCAAGGAGGAAAGGAGAGAGGCTAAAGAGGGTGAACAATGAATTCGAATCCTCTCTAGACAGTGGAAAACATAAAATTTAAACAAAATTGAAAGCTGAGCATGGCATGCATGAATTCAAACTTTATCACTTCTTTTGTTTAAATAGCAGCAAGAGATTAAGAAATGGAACACATAAACACACTTACAATAACAGTAGGAAACACACCATCAACATAATAATCCACAAGAATCCACAATGAAGTCTGCAAAACCCTGGCCTTCCTTTTCCTCAAATTGCAGAAAATACAAGTAAACAATACAATAGCACTTCTCCCTCTAGAGTCCAACCCCGAGAATGAGTAAGAGAAGGCATAATATAGGAGATGCAACTCCTTTCCCCACCTCTATGGGTCGAGCTCAGCTTCCTAGGAGATGCCCAAATAGTCAATCCAAGTGAAAACTGTGCTCAACTGGCCGAACTGGTAAAAAACAGGCAAAATTTGCTCTACCGGTCGCACCTCTGGATCTACCAGTCGCACCTTTTGGAAGTGCTGTTTGAAGGCCTTCCCGGAGTCCAAATCAGATGCAGGATAGCTCATTGGAAAGGTCTGGAAGTCTACCTTCCAACCCAACTGGAATTTCTGAATTTAGAGTTGATTTGACCCCTCAAAAATCAAATCTCCCAAGACTGCTTTTTGTAACTCAAAAAGGGGGCAGAAAGTCAAAATTTGGCTGTATTTTGAGCTTTTGGGTGCCCAAATCTCCACAAAAATTTGAAATATTTTCATAAACAAGTGTATTTTTTCATTACAAATCCAACCATATAAAGTTTTCCCCATTTCGAGCTGTATCGACTACCGGTCTCGTACGGGGTGAGACCGATAGAATGGCCAAAACCTGTTAAATTCCCAAAAATGCCTCAAAATTCTCAAAATATCTTGGGTTTGCTGCCAGAAGGAAGATTATGAGTACCGTGATAAGTAAGAGAAGCTTCGGCCAAGATACTGAGCAGGTTGGTCTTCTTCCTTCCTTTGGGAGCCTTGGTCAACCTCCTTTGAAGAATTTTCATCTTCGCCTTGCAAACATGCATTCTTGCCCAATAATGATTTTTCATGTTTCTTAGCAAGTTGTTGTTCCGATTGGCCTTAGCCAATAATCTCTCTAAATGTGCATTTACACGAATAAGCATGGACTCCCGATCAACACGCAATAGGTCACCAGGCCTCCTACGCTGCAAAGTTCGATCACTGCGGATCCTCCATAGCTCATCAAGCTCTTTTTCACCCTCCAGCTGTTTGTTACGCTGCTCCAAATATGTGTTTACCCATCTTGACATGTACAATTTTCGTTGCAGTGACTGAATCTCGGCGCTCTGCTCTTGGATAATATCCTTGAGCCCTGTGGTAGGAGAATCATCGCCAAGATCAATAACTGGAGCACCGAACACTCTCTCCTCAACCATGGGCTGTTTGCCCCTCTCTGCTACCTGTGCTGCTGTCGGCAACGAGGCCCCTTCCACCTGGTGTGGAGATAACACTCGCTGATCTGATGACGATGACGAGAACCCTTCCACCTGCTGTGGAGATAATACTCGTCGAGCTGCTGCAAACAAGGTCCTATGACCTCTCCGATATGTACACTGTAGTGGGGAAACAAGATGTGTCTGCACTATAATCTCTGCCTGGTGAGATGGACCTCCCTCCTCGTGAATGATCTGTGGCTTTGGCTGATCTCTCTCTGGCTCTGGCTGTGACCGTGATGGCGCTGAAAAAACCTCATGAGAAATGAAGTCTGCCCATGAAATGCCCTGCTGCCTCAACTGGTGGGAAACGACAAGCTGAATGAGACCATGATGGCACAGACTCCTATGCTGCTGGACTAGGGTCTGCCTCTGAAATACGGATGACATCCTCTGAATGTCCTGGTAAAATAAAACTGGGATGTTCATCATCCGCACTCTGGTAAAGTGCATCAATATGCGGATATGACAAGAGGAAATCAGTGAATATCTTCCCTCACATGTAAAGTACTACATGATAAGCTTCATGATCGAAGCATACTCCGCCCGGAGGAATCTGGAAGGAA